>RCUC01154077.1:0-23943 GCA_003697995.1 Taxidea taxus jeffersonii | reverse complement strand
CCAGTACCATACTGACTTAATGATGAGCTTTGTAGTAGAGCTTGAAGTCTGGAATTGTGATGGCACCAACTTTGGTTTTCTTTTTCAATATTCCTTTGGCTATTCGAGGTCTTTTCTGGTTCCATATAAATTTTAGGAACAGTCAACAAAACCAAAAGACAACTGACAGAGTGGGAAAAGATATTTGCAAACGACATATCAGATAAAGGGCTAGTATCCAAAATCTACAAAGAGCTTAGCAAACTCAACACCCAAAGAACAAATAATCCAATCAAGAAATGGGCAGAGAACATGAACAGACATTTCTGCAAAGAAGACATCCAGATGGCCAACAGACACATGAAAAAGTGCTCCACATCACTGGGCATCAGGGGAATCCAATTCAAAACCACAATGAGATACCACCTCACACCAGTCAGAACAAGTCAGGAAATGACAAATGCTGGCGAGGATGTGGAGAAAGGGGAACCCTCCTACACTGTTGGTGGGAATGCAAGCTGGTGCAACCACTCTGGAAAACAGCATGGAGGTTCCTCAAAAAATTGAAAATAGAGCTACCTTATGACCCAGAAATTGCACTACTGGGTATTTACCCTAAAGATACAAACGTAGTGATCCAAAGGGGCACGTGTACCTGAATGTTTATAGCAGCAATGTCCACAATAGCCAAGTTATGGAAAGAACCTAGATGTCCATCAACAGATGAATGGATAAAAAAGAGGTGGTATATATATACAATGGAATACTATGCAGCCATCAAAAGAAATGAAATCTTACCATTTGTGACGACATGGATGGAACTAGAGCGTATTATGCTTAGCAAAATAAGTCAACTAGATAAAGACAACTATCACATGATCTCCCTGATATGAGGAAGTAGAGATGCAATGGGGGTGGGAGTTAATGTGGTAGGAAAAGTAAAAATGAAACAAGATGGGATCGGGAGGGAGACAAACCAAAAGAGACTCTTAATGTCATAAAACAAACTGCGGGGGGTGGGGGGGAAAGGTGTTGGGAGAGGGTGGTGGGGTTACATTATATGTTTAAATAAAGCTTAAAAAAAAAAGATGTTCATTTTGTGAGGAAATAAAGGTATAAAAAATTAAAAAAAAAAAAAAAAAAAAGAGAGAGACCTGTCACCACTACTGCCAGAACTGAGGTTCTGCAAAACTCCCAGGTTGGGAGACATGGCATGGACAGATGTTTAAGCTCATCTTCAGAGGGATGGGGCCTGATATGCTGGGACTGAGGCAAGTGTTTCTGGGAGGGGTAGTTCTACCTAAATGTGGTGGGTCAGGGCTCGGTGTAAGCAAATTAAGTAGTGAGTATTTATACTGTGCTGGTTCCCACAGCTTTGCTTTCATTGCTATATCCCAGCTATCACTGCCAACACCAGTGTCAAGGATTTTTGTTTCTACCCTTTCTTCTAAGTATCAGAAGCATTTCTATACATAACAATATGTTATCTGAAAAAGGAATAAATAAATAATACCATTCACACTAGTATCAAAAACAAAAAAAAAATACTTATGAATAAATTTAACCAGGAAGGTGAAAAATTTACATACATATTCTATAAGATTTTGATAACAAAAATTGGAAAAGACAAAAATAAATGGAAAATTATCTGATGATCATGGATTGAAAGAATTAATGTTAAAATTTCCATACTACCCAAAGTGATCTATATATTAAATTCAATCTCCATTAAGATTTTAAAAAGAGAAAAAAAAAAGTCATTATGATGTGATGTGTAATGTCCTCACTGAGTTGAAGAACAATATTGTGTGTGTGTGTGTGTGTGTGTGGCCAATTCAGAGGTGAAAATAGCATTACTGGATAAGTTTATTAATGTATCTGAAAGCCAAACTGTCATAAAAAATCAAAAGAGGTCATTGTTTGATCTTATATCAAAAGCCTAAGTTTGTTCACATGCAGTGATAGTAATATGCATTAGCCTCTCTTTTAAGTCATTCAATTAATACTGATGGTACCTTCTTAAAAAATATTATAAAACTAACTTGTTCATTGTAGTTACAGATAAACAAATAAATGAAGTTACCTGAAGAGTTTAAAATGGAAAAAAGAAAATCCCTTTATTCACAACTCTTATATTTAATTTCCAAATCATTTGCATTTTTAAGGAAATTGTTTATGCATACATGAAATTACATGCATATATGTTCCCTTTCATTCAGTATTTCTCTCATTACATCTTCTTTCTCTTTCTTTATATCCCTTATTCCATATAAATTCTGTGTAAAACATGCTATAAGAATATATTTGGGATAGTGTCTGTATCAGTGCATATCATTATTTTTAATAGTTATTTATATTATGTAGTGTATAAGTACCATAGCTTGTTTGTTGTGTATTTAAACATATTTTTGCTATTTCCAGAGTTATATTCATACCAACATAGTATCAATGAATAGTTTGCATTTACAAGTGTCTTTTGCACTTATGCTACTTTATTTTTGTGTATATTACTGAGCTGAAATTGTATGTTCATTTAAATGTCTTAAGCATTAAGAAATTCCCACCAAAATGTTGCATAACAGTATAATTATAGCAGTCATATTATACTACCTTATCTCTAAATGCTAATCTGTGCCTTTTGGAAGAAAAAGACTCCAGAGATTTTTGTGCATTATTAAAATGTTATATATGCATGTATACATATATGTCATATGCATATATACATGTGGCATACATGTATACGTGGCACATGCCATATATGCCATGTGCTTATATGTCATGTGTATGTATATGCGTGTGCACATGTGTGTGTATATGCATACACACATATATGCATATGTGTATGTGTACATATACACATGCACATATGCATATATGGCATGTGTAACATATATCATATATGCCATGTGTATATGTGCATATGTGTATATGTATGACATGTATACATATATGTCATATGTGTGTGTATGCATATATGCATTTTAAATGTGTGTGTAATATAAATATTTTCCATTTTTGTATGGATGTGTGTGCATATGTATTTGCATGTATAAACATGTGTGAACACACTCATGCATATGCACACACTGTTTTCCTATGTTTTCTATGGTGTTAATAGATTTGAAAGTAGAAGTTCCCTGCTGAATCCTTTATTTAGCTGGATTATAATTGGAACACTCAGTGACAAGCTTCTCCTCAGCAATTTGTATTTTGAGTAATGATTGTTCTCCTGTTCCTTCATGAAATGAATGAGGTCCAGGTCAAGTCAATTATGGAGGGGGAAAACATTGAAATTAGTGCAAATTATTTACAATAAGTTTAAATAACCCTAGATTTGTTTAACTAATACTTAATTGAAAAAAAAATCCTTGAAATCTTACTTCCTGAATTAGTCCTTTTCCAACTAAGCAAATCTGAAATGTAGACACAGCCTTCCAGAACCACTGACAAAGAAATACTTTCTCCTGTCATCTAACAAAACACTGCAGTTGCAAAATAACTAATTTGCAGTTTCAACATCAAGGGGTCCCTTTCTTAGATTAACAAAAATTTCTGAATTTTATAGTCAGGTAAAAAATTATTCTTATTACCAAGAGAATGAATTATTCAATCACTTATTTATTTATTTATTTATTTATTCATTCATTCATTTATTTTTTAAAGTAACCACTTTATTTTTTTTAACTTAAGCTTTTTTATTTAAACATATAATGTAACCCCACCACCCTCTCCCAACCCCTGTAACCCTCACCCCCCTCAGTTTGTTTTATGACATCAAGAGTCTCTTTTGGTTTGTCTCCCTCCTGATCCCATCTTGTTTCATTTTTTCTTTTCCTACCACCTTAAACCCCACCCCCATTGCATCTCCACTTCCTCATATCAGGGAGATCATGTGATAGTTGTCTTTATCTAGTTGACTTATTTCGCTAAGCATAATATGCTCTAGTTCCATCCATGTTGTCGCAAATGGTAAGATTTCATTTCTTTTGATGGCTGCATAGTATTCCATTTTTTATATATATCACTTCTTCTTTATCCATTCTTCTGTTGATAGACATCTAGATTATTTCCATAACTTGGCTATTGTGGACATTGCTGCTATAAACATTCGGGTACACGTGCCCCTTTGGATCACTACGTTTGTATCTTTAGGGTAAATACCCAATAGTGCAATTGCTGGGTCATAAGGTAGCTTTATTTTCAATTTTTGGAGGAACCTCCATGCTGTTTTCCAGAGTGGTTGCACCAGCTTGCATTCCCACCAACAGTGTAGGAGGGTTCCCCTTTCTCCACATCCTCGCCAGCATCTGTCATTTCCTGACTTGTTCATTTTAGCCATTCTGACTGGTGTGAGGTGGTATCTCATTGTGGTTTTGATTTGTATTTCCCTGATGCCCAGTGATATGGAGCACTTTTTCATGTGTCTGTTGGCCATCTGGATGTCTTCTTTGCAGAAATGTCTGTTCATGTCCTCTGCCCATTTCTTGATTGGATTATTTGTTCTTTGAGTGTTGAGTTTGCTAAGCTCTTTGTAGATTTTGGATACTAGCCCTTTATCTGATATGACGTTTGCAAATATCTTCTACCATTCTGTCAGTTGTCTTTTGGTTTTGTTGACTGTTTCCTTTGCTGTGCAAAGGCTCTTGATCTTGATGAAGTCCCAATAGTTCATTTTTTCCCTTGCTTCCCTTGCCTTTGGCATTGTTCCTAGGAAGAAGTTGCTGCGGCTGAGGTCGAAGAGGTTGCTGCCTGTGTTCTCCTCAAGGATTTTGATGGATTCCTTTCTCACGTTGAGATCCTTCATCCATTTTGAGTCTATTTTCGTGTGTGGTGTAAGGAAATGGTCCAATTTCATTTTTCTGCATGTGGCTGTCCAATTTTGCCAACACCATTTGTTGAAGAGGCTGTCTTTTTTCCATTGGATATTCTTTCCTGCTTTGTCGAAGATTAGTTGACCATAGAGTTGAGGGTCTATTTCTGGGCTCTCTATTCTGTTCCATTGCTCTATGTGTCTGTTTTTGTGCCAGTACCATACTGACTTAATGATGAGCTTTGTAGTAGAGCTTGAAGGCTGGAATTGTGATGCCACCAACTTTGGTTTTCTTTTTCAATATTCCTTTGGCTATTCTAGGTCTTTTCTGGTTCCATATAAGTTTTAGGATGATTTGTTCCATTTCTTTGAAAAAATTGGATGGGATTTTGATAGGCATCGTATTAAATGTGTAGATAGCTTTAGGTAGCATAGACATTTTCAAAATATTTATTCTTCCGATCTATGAGCATGGAATATTTTTCCATTTCTTTGTATCTTCCTCAATTTCTTTCATGAGTAGTTTATAGTTCTCTGAGTATAGATTCTTTGCCTCTTTGTTTAGGTTTATTACTAGGTATCTTATGGTTTTGGGTGTAATTGTAAATGGGATTGACTCCTTAATTTCTCTTTCTTCTGTCTTGTTGTTGGTGTAAAGAAATGCAACTGATTTCTGTGCATTGATTTTATATCCTGACACTTTACTAAATTCCTGTAGAAGCTCTAGCAGTTTTGGAGTGGAGCCTTTTGGGTTGTCCACGTATAGTATCATATCATCTGCAAAGAGTGATAGTTTGACTTCTTCTTTGCTGATGTGGTTGCCTTTAATTTCTTTTTGTTGTCTGATTGCTGAGGCTAGAACTTCTAGTACTACGTTGAATACTAGTGGTGATAACGGACATCCCTGCCATGTTCCTGACCTTAAGGGAAAAGCTCTCAGTTTTTCTCCATTGAGAATGATACTTGCAGTGGGTTTTTCATAGATGGCTTTGATAATATTGAGGTATGTGCCTTCTATCCCTACACTTTGAAGAGTTTTGATTAGGAAGGGATGTTGTACTTTGTCAAATGGTTTTTCAGTATCTATTGAGAGTATTATATGGTTCTTGTTCTTTCTTTTGTTAATGTATTGTATCACATTGATTGATTTGCGGATGTTGAACCAACCCTGCTGCCCTGGAATAAATCCCACTTGGTCGTGGTGAATAATCCACTTAATGTAATCTTGGATCCTATTGGCTAGTATTTTGGTGAGAATTTTCGCATCTGTGTTCGTCAAGGATATTGGTCTGTAATTCTCTTTTTTGATGGGATCCTTGTCTGGTTTGGGGATCAAGGTGATGCTGGCCTCATAAAATGAGTTTGGAAGTTTTCCTTCCATTTCTATTTTTTGGAACAGTTTCAAGAGAATAGGAATTAATTCTTCTTTAAATGTTTGGTAGAACTCCCCTGGAAAGCCATCTGGCCCTGGGCTATCGTTTGTTGGGAGATTTTGGATGACTGTTTCAATCTCCTTACTGGTTATGGGCCTATTCAGGTTTTCTATTTCTTCCTGGTTCAGTTTTGGCAGTTTATATGTCTCTAGGAAAGCATCCATTTCTTCCAGATTGTCAAATTTGTTGGCATAGAGTTGCTCATAATATGTTCTTATGATTGTTTGTATTTCTTTGGTGCTGGTTGTGATCTCTCCTCTTTCATTCATGGTTTTATTTATATGGGTCCTTTCTCTTTTCTTTTTTATAAGTCTGGCCATGAGTTTATCAATCTTATTAATTCTTTCAAAGAACCAGCTCCTAGTTTCATTGATTTGTTCTATTGTTTTTTTGGTTTTTATTTCATTGATTTCTGCTTTGGTCTTTGTTATTTCTCTTTTCCTGCTGGGTTTAGGCTTTCTTTGTTGTTCTTTCTCAAGCTCCTTTACCTGTAGTGTTAGGTTGTGTATTTGAGACCTTTCCTGTTTCTTGAGATAGGCTTGTATCACTATATATTTTCCTCTTAGGACTGCCTTTGCTGTGTCCCACACATTTTGGACCATTGTGTTTTCATTATCATTTGTTTCCATGTTTTTGTTTTTTTTTTTTTAATTCTTCTTTAATTTCCTGGTTGACCCACTCATTCTTTAGAAGGATGCTGTTGAGTCTCCATGTATTTTTGCTCTTTCCACATTTCCTCTTGTGATTGATTTCTAGCTTCAGAGCATTGTGGTCTGAAAATATTCAGGGAATGATTCCAATCTTTTGATCCCTGTTGAGACCTGATTTATGACCCAGGATGTGATCTATTCTGGAGAATGTTCCATGGGCACTAGAGAAGAATGTGTATTCTGTTGCTTTGGGGTAGAATGTTCTGAATATATCTGTGATGTCCATCTGCTCCAGTGTGTCATTTAAGACCTTTATTTCCTTGTTGATCTTTTGCTTGGATGATCTGTCCATTTCAGTGAGGGGTGTGTTAAAGTCTCCAACTATTATTGTATTCTTGTCAATGTGTTTCTTTGATTTTGTTATTAATTGGTTTATATAGTTGGCTGCTCCCATGTTAGGGGCATAGATATTTAAAATTGTTAGATCTCCTTGTTGGACAGACCCTTTGAGTATGATGTAGTGTCCTTCCTCATCTCTTATTATAGTCTTTGGTTTAAAATCTAATTGATCTGATATAAGGATTGCCACCCCAGCTTTCTTCTGATGTCCATCAGCATGGTAAATTGTTTTCCACCCCCTCACTTTCAATCTGGAGGTGTCTTCAGGTCTAAAATGGGTTTCTTGTAGGCAGCATATGGATGGGTTTTGTTTTTTTATCCATTCTGAAACCCTGTGTCTTTTGATTGGGGCATTTAGCCCATTTACGTTCAGGGTAACTATTGAGATATATGAATTTAGTGCCATTGTATTGCCTGGAAGGTTATTGTTATGTATATTGTCTCTGTTCCTTTCTGATAATACTTTTAGGGTCTCTCTTTGCTTAGAGGACCCCTTTCAATATTTCCTGTAGAGCTGGTTTGGTGTTTACAAATTCTTTCAGTTTTTGTTTGTCCTGGAAGCTTTTTATCTCTCCTTCTATTTTCAATGATAACTTAGCTGGATAAAGTATTTTGGCTGCATATTTTTCTCCTTTAGTGCTCTGAATATATCATGCCAGTTCTTTCTGGCCTGCCAGGTCTCTGTGGATAAGTCTGCTGCCAATCTAATATTTTTGCCATTGTATGTTACAGACTTGTCCCATGCTGCTTTCAGGATTTTCTCTTTGTCACTAAAACTTGTAAATTTCACTATTAGATGACGGGGTGTGGACCTATTCCTATTGATTTTGAGGTGGATTCTCTGCACCCCCTGGATTTTGATGCTTGTTCCCTTTGGTATATTAGGGGAATTCTCTACAATAATTCTCTCCAACATACTTTCTGTTCCTCTCTCTCTTTTTTCTTCTTCTGGAATCCCAATTATTCTAATCTTTTTTTGTCTTATGGTATCACTTATCTCTCGAATTCTCCCCTCCTGGTCCAGTAGTTGTTTGTCTCTCTTTTGCTCAGCTTCTTTATTCTCTGTCATTTGGTCTTCTATATCACTAATTCTTTCTTCTGCCTCGTTTGTACTAGCAGTAAGAGCCTCCATTTTTTATTGCACCTCATTAATAGCTTTTTTATCTCAACTTGATTAGATTTTAGTTCTTTTATTTCTGCAGAAAGGGCTTTTATTTCTCCCAACCGGGCTTCTCTAATATCTTCCATGCCTTTTTCGAGCCTGGCTAGAACCCTGAGAATCGTCATCCTGAATTCCAGATCTGACATATTACCAATGTCTGTATTGATTAGGTCCCTAGCCTTCAGTACTGCCTCCTGTTCTTTTTTTTGTGGTGAGTTTTTCTGCCTTGTCATTTTGTCCAGATGAGAATCAGCTGTTCTCCTTATTAAGTGAACTTGGTCTTGGCTGGATTTCTTGTTGCTCTTCTGGGGGAGGGGCCTGTTGTAGTGATTTTCAAGTGTCTCTGCCCCAGGTGGAATTTCACTGCCCTTACCAGGGGCCGGGCTAAGTAATCCTCTCAGTTTCGCTTTCTGGAGCTTTTGTTCCCTGAACGTTTTCTGTAGAGTTCCGGAGAATGGGAATGAAAATGGCGGCCTCCCAATCTCCAGCTCGGAGGAGCCGAGAGCTCAGGGTCCCAGTCTTCAGTGTGCCTTCAGAGAAAAGTGCTTAATCACTCCAGTCTCCTCAGCCTCTGGCGCGCTTGGAGAAAATCATGTGTAATCAGTCCCGTCTCACTGGCCTCTGGCTGTGCTCCGAGGTCACCCCGCCTGTGACCAAGCATCTCTCTCTGGCAGAGTCCCACCTGGAGTCTCCGAACCCCATAGATCCCTGAGCTCTCCCAGGTCGGTGTCTCCCTGAATCTTGTGGGGACCCCTCGCACAGAGCACTGGTCCATATCACAGACCACGGTTCTAGGAAACTCCGAGTTGAGAGCTCACTCCTTGGCTCTGTCTCCGCAGCCGGCTTCCCTGCTCTAATACCTGTGAGGTCTGCGAAACTCAGACACCCCCGATATTTCTGTGACCCTGTGGGACCTGAGTCCATGCTGTCCCCCAAGGTCTTCACCCCAGTTTAGCCTCTGGAGTAATGTCCCTCCCTGCAGCAGACTTTTAAAAGTCCTGTTATTGTGCTCCATTGTTCCGCTGCTTGCCGGGAGCTGGTCCCTCCCCCCGGGGTCTATCTTCCCATCGGGTTGAATTCACTTCTCCGCTGGTCCTATCTTTTAGAAAGTGGTCAATTTTCAGTTTCTAGAATTGTTGTTCTTCTCTTCAATCTCCTGTTGGATTCGTAGGTGTTCGGAATGGTTTGATAGACTATCTAGCTGATCTCCTGCTGCCTGATATTGTCTCAGGCTGCTACTTCTCCGCCATCTTGACTCCTCCTCAAGACTAGGAGATTTTTTAATAGGAACTTTGTAGGCCAGAAGGATCTGATATGATGTATACACAGCACTGTCTATCTCAATGGGTGCAGCGTGTGACTCTTGATCTCAGTGTCATGAGTTCAAGTCCCACGTTGGGTGTGGAGCCTGTGCTTCTGACCCACGGACTGTAGATCAGAGGTTCCAATGTCGCCCTCCTTTGTTTGGATTACTTTGCTAGAGCTGCTCACACAAACCCCGGGAAATACTTAATGTTTGGCAGGCAGTTCATTAAAGAATATGTTATGGATACAGATGGAGAGCCAGGTGGAGGAGATGCATAGGTCAAGATACAGGAAGGGGGGACCCCAGCTTCCATTCTCACCGCAGGCTCTCCATTCTCCACAGATCACCACGTGTTCAGCAATCCAGAAGCTCTCCAAACATAGTCCTATTGTGGGTATTATGGAAGCTTCATTGACTCCAATCACTTATTTAATCATCCACTTGACCAAGCATTTTTTTTTTCTTTAAGCTTTTTTATTTAAACATATAATGTAACCCCACCACTCTCCCAACTCCCCCCTCCCTCAGTTTGTTTTATGACATTAAGAGTCTCCTTTGGTTTTTCTCCCTCCCGATCCCATCTTGTTTCATTTTTTCTTTTCCTACCACCTTAACCCCCACCCCCATTGCATCTCCACTTCCTCATATCAGGGAGATCATGTGATAGTTGTCTTTCTCCAATTGACTTATTTCGCTAAGCATAATACACTCTAGTTCCATCCATGTCGTCGCAAATGGTAAGATTTCATTTCTTTTGATGGCTGCATAGTATTCCATTGTATATATATGCCACATCTTCTTTATCCATTCATCTGTTGATGAACATCTAGGTTCTTTCCATAACTTGGCTATTGTGGGCATTGCTGCTATAAACATTCAAGAAAACATGTAAAAGGCCTGATGGATAGGGACTTGGTAATTATTCTGACCTCTTCCTTTATATCACTTATCAAAATAAATGATTGCCCTGATAATCTGCTCTTTAGCCAGGGATCTGTGCTTAGAAGTATCCATAGATACAATATTGATAGCTATTCTGAAATGGCTCATTTATAGTTTAATCTACAAATTGCACATTTAGCTACTCTTCCCAGTTTGTAATATTATGCTACCTCAACCCTTTAATCTTCCCTCTATACTTCTATATACACAACAAGAGATCCAATTATATTTTGCTGTCCATTGTTAACAACAAAGTTTGATCATTTTCATAAGCAATCTATGTCCTAGAGAGTGAGAAGTGGTACATGCTTTAATGTTCTTACTTTTACCTCATTTTTTATTTCTTTAAAACTCTGCTTTTAACAAATATTGCCATTCTTTCTTATACTCTAATATCTTACCAATTATTTCTCTTCAACAAAAGTATGATTCTGCTTTCAGCATTTTATCTTCTTAACTTCTCAATCCATACACCTTCCTAGAGGTGAACAAAGGAGATATATAGATATAGATATATAGATATAGATATATATCTATATATCTATATCCTACTTTACATCTCCAATATATTTGCCAAAAGTACTTTAAGCTCATCTGTCCATTATTTAACACATCATCTTCTTCTCCCCAACGTTGTTTCCTCAACCTTCAGTTCACATATCAGTTAATGACACTGAAGTGTTTTCTGATGGCAAACATGGGAAATTGGGAATCACCTTGCATTCCTTTTCTCTGATTTTTTTTAATTGAGAAATTATTTAACACTGTCAAGTTCACATCCCAAATAACCATTATCTATCCTATCCTCTCTATCTTTACTACTTTTTTAAAAAGATTTTATTTATTTAACAGAAAGAGAGATCACAAGTAGGCAGAGAAGCAGGTAGAGAGAGAGGAGGAAGCATGTTCCCTGCCAAGCAGAGAGCCCAATGCAGGGCTCGATCCCAGGACCCTGAGACCACGACCTGAGCCGAAGGCAGAGGTTTAACCCAGTGAGCCACCCAGGCGCCCCTCTACCTTTACTTCTAGCACTTTTCTTTTCAAGCCCTCTTTAATTTTTACCTGGAATTTAACAAACATTGTTCTTATCAGGATTTTGATATACATATTCCTTCATAATCTTTCCTCTGTATAACTCTCCATCTTTCTTCCCTCATGTCTTTCATTCCCTCAATATATTTTATTATTCTATGCCTACAGTGTTCACACATGAAGTACTAGAATGTGAAGAAAACCTGAATGCTGTCACCCTTTTGGTTTGCCAAAACTGGCTGATTCATTTTTATGCATTGTTACAGAGGCATGAATATTTATTCCCCCCAAAACACAATGATTTATCCAGGTAAAAGAGGGTGATTTACCTGTTAAGGTTATGCTAGGATCCCCAGACACCAAAGCTCATTCCTGTCTTATAAACCTAACAGCTATTCATCCTCCAAAGGTCAGTTCACACATAATCTAATCATATTCAGGAGGCTTTCCAAGATAATCCCTTTTCTTGATGTTTCCTGAAGCAGTGTTAAATATTGCATAATTATTGATTTGTCTTTCCCCTTTGCTAAACGGCAAGCTACTAAAGGACAAAAACTAGAACTTTTATTTTGTTCTCTTCAGTCTCTACTAATACTGTGCCGGGCATATAATGGATAATTGATATATAGACAAACAGATAAATAGATCAAGATACACACACACACACACACACACACACACACAACGTTATGCATGTATGTGTATATGTATATAAGTATATGCATATGTATGTATATGTGTATATGCACATACATATGTATATATATATACATGTATACACTATTTAGTATAATCAATTTTAGTTAATAACTTCAATAAATATGAAATGAATTTTGTTAAATTAAATAATAAAAACAGTTTGAATTATAATTCATCTATAACAAAAGACTTAGTGTAATAAGATGATTCATATGTTACTTTTATTTGTTCATTCTTTGCTTAGTATTTATATGTTAATTTCTATATGGCTGTTTGGCTCACTAGTTTTTCTTCACTGACATTCTAGTTAATGAGTTTGATTATAAATATGTATCAAACAAGGGCTGATCAGGTTTAAGATAATTTAATACAAGTAAGCAACTAAGAGTTTTTAAATTGATTTTTTCATAATCTAATATTTTGATGAAAATTCCTAGCACTTATAGGTTTAGAAAAGTGTTGTTTTTTTTTTTTTCACTAGTGCTTCACTTTTCACATGTACTTCAAAATAAATTAAAATATGATTGTATAATTGGGAACCCATTAACAATTCAGAAGTCTGCTTCAATATTTCTACTTTTATTTTGTATGGAAGTCTCTGTTTTGAACTGAACTTTGAATTTTAAGCAGGAAGTTACTGTGAGATCAAATAAATTCTTGGAAAGGCATTATTCAAGCTCCAAATGAGAGATTCTCTGCTTTGTGATACTTTTCTTTGCTGACTCCATAAACTTAACTACTTATTGCTAGGGTTTCCTTGACATAGAGATTGGATTATAGTTAGTTGCCTTTGATGCTGCTTTCTTTAATCAACCATGAACTCTTTGGGTGCAGAGAATAGAGTTCATTGCTCTCAAAATTCTAAGTGCAAAAGAAAAGGCACAAAGAAAGTAGGAAGCAAGGAAGGAGGCAACAACAACAAGAAAAGTCTCTGAATATTTTTGCAGCCACTTAATATATTTTTGTCTCAAATCCTATTTTCCCCTTACTGACTTCCGATTGGCTCTGTATCTACTAGGATAGCACCAAGATAGGATGCTATCTGTACTTAATTGTATTTCAGTAGTTTTTCTATCTTTGCACCCATTTTATCTCCTATTTCCCTAAAGCAGTTCTGTGAACTAGCTGTTTGTAAGAAAGCAGTTGATTTGTTTAGTTCACATTAAAGAATGGATAACTATTAGCTGTTTTAACATGGTATCCCATTGAAGTTTTAATGTTTAAATGAAAGACATGCTAACACAAAGCAATGATTCTCATCTTAGTCTGTTTAGGCCACTATAATAAAATACCATGGACTGTGCAGCTTTTAAACAACAGAAACTTGTTGCTCACAGTTCTGGAGGCTGGAAGTCCAAGAACAGGGTACCAGTATGGCCTAGTTCTTATAGGGACCCTCTTCTGGGTTGCAGATGGCCAACTTCTCATTTTATCCTACATGGTGCTGAAGGGGCTAGGAAGATCTATAAGGGGACATTGATCCCTACTCTGAAGGCTCTGCCTTCTTGACCTAATCATATTCTAAAGGCCACACCTCCTGATACTATCACCTTGGGTGTTAGGATTTCAATATATGAATTTGGGGCTATAGCAAAACACAAACATTCAGAGCATACTAATTTCTGTAGAAATTAGCTGTGTGATTTTGGGAGAAATTGCTTAGTGATGATCAGTACTTCTCATGTCCTGCTCTGATTGATATTTTCAGAAGGGAGAAAGAGTATGTTAATTTTAGAAGTTAGTATTACGTGGAGAGAATAGAGTTTTGAGAGCTTACAGGTTTTTTTTTTTCTTTTTTTCCCACCATAACTTCTGAATAATTCATTCTGGTCATTTAAGCACTAGGGCCAAACAGTTAGAAAGCTGGCAGAAAGCTTGCTATGCAGGATAAATCCAGATTTGGGGAGATTTTATGGCCCTTCTAGCTGTCTGTTTCTTTATGCATTCAAAGCTTGGAGTCTGAAAGATAATACAATTATATGCTCCCTTTCACCCTAAATAATACAGACTTTACAGTTTGGGTTTTTAAATGAATATATATATGTAATATTTATTTATTTATATAAATATATATTATATTTTAAATATATATATATATATATATTATAAAACCTTTGCATTTCTTTAAGTCAGTGAAAGTACAGGCTCATTGCACTGCTGAAGGATTTTTCCCTTCTCCCCAGTTTAAACTTTTAGGAACTTAATCATCAAGGAGACTTTTAACAGGCTCATGGTCATCAATCCATAAATGAATGACACTCTCCAGGCCGAGGGCTATCTAATCACCAAGTCCAAATTTCGTGTGGGTTTACTGTGTGTTCTTTTTACTTTTCAGTCATAACAGATCAGGTACAGTGGTTCCTGCTTCCACATTTGAGCTGCTTGACTAAACAGGAGGTAATCCCTCACCTTAGGCTATTGGATAATACATTCCAGCTTGTTGCTCTGAGTATTTTTGACAGTTTTAACATTTGTTACTGGTGGTTGATCTCAGATTTTTGGTCCATGAATCTGAGTGGTATGGCTTGCCTTCATGCTCATCATTCCTCAGTCAGCAAAGTAGTCTGATGTCCTTGTTCAGGAGCTGGCCCAAAAATTAACATCCTTCTAAGTAAGTATTTCAATGTTTGTGAATGACTGTATTTAAAAAGTCAAAATGCTCTCTTTGATGTGATGGCACGAGGTAGTTATTCTTTTTTTTTTTTTTTAAAGATTTTATTTCTTTATTTGACAGAGAGAAAGAGCACAAGCAAGGTGAGAAGCAGGCTTCTGCTGAGCTGGGAGCATGATGCAGGACTCTATCCCAGGACTCTGGGATCATGACCTGAGTCAAAGGCAGATGCTTAATTGACTCAGCCACCCAGGCACCCTATTTTTCAGTGCTGTAACCATCTTGCCCTCCCTTTAAAATGGGAATGTTATACAAACTTTTTATATATAAAACCTTTATCTTTTAAAAATGAGGGCTGGTTCACACTCCTCTCTTGCATCTACCGCTCCAAGTACCACTGCCTCCTATTTACTTATAGTACTATATACTACTATTCATTTGAGATATATATTTTGCATTTTTGTTTTTTAAAATATTTTAAAAGATTTACTTATTGATTTTAAGAGAGAAAGAGAGAAAGAACAAGGGGAAAATTAGAGGGAGAGAGGGAGATAATCTCAAGCAAACTCCCCACTAAACCTGGAGCCCAATGCAAGACTCCATCTCATGAAGATCATGACTTGAGCCAAAACCAGGAGTTGGATGCTCAATTGACTGAGCTACCCAGGCACCCTAATATTTTGTATTTTAAATAATAATCATTGAAAGTGTAAGTAAATACATCAAAATGAAACCTAGAAATAGTATTTGTATAGGAAGATTAAAAGTGTTTTCTCATCTAAACTTATTTAATAAATCACTTTTTATTTGTAACACTATGAATTTTAATGCATAAATAAATAAATATGATTATATAAATAATAGTTACAGATGCCATTTTAAAGTCATATGATTTATAGTAATTTTAGGTATCTACTTGAAGAAAATAAATAGAAAATCCAGCAAAATTACTGGATTATTTAATATGGTAAAAATTTTAAAAAAGTGCTCCAAGATGAAGTAATTGATAATACCATAGTAGAGAAACCTCAGGAAATATTCCATGACCATGGAAAACTGTGTTTAGCAAAAATATCTAAGGAGATAAAAAGTGCTATTTATGTAGAAAAGCAGATGAAATGACTATCACATGAAATGATCTAAATTAAGGTTATTCAAATATTTTGATCCCCACATTCAGCAGGAAATATATTGCACATATGATGGTCATATACACATAAAATATTTAAAAAGTTCAAAACAATAGTTTTACTACTATATATATATATATATAGTATATATATTTAGTAGTAGTAGTAAAACTATATATATATAAATATATATATGCAGTAAATATGTATATAAATATATATATGCAGTAAATATATATATAAATATATATATGCAGTAAAATATTTTATGCATATATATATATATACTAACATTTTCTTTTTCTCTTCGCTTTAATTTTTTAAAGAATTTAACTTGTGACCTATTAGAGTGATTTCTTAACCAGCAAATGAATTATCTGCAGTTAGTCCAATACAGATATAAACTACATAAATGGATTGGTATACTATATAAATGGATTTGGTATACTTTAGTTTTTAACTTATTCTGTTCTGAATTTTTAAAAATATTGACAATACTGGTGAACATAGCCTAATGTACACAATTGTTGAATCACTAGGTTGTATATCTGAAACTAATGTAACATTTGTGCCAACTATACTTGAACAAAATATAATAAAATAAATAAAAATGCCAAAAATATTGACAGTACAGTTTATTAGTAATAAAATCATGACTCATTTTTTCACTTACCATATTTTTTCATCATGTGTAAATATTTTTTACATTTCAAAGTTTCATTTCCTTCCAGTTCAGTAAGGCAGGAGCCTCCTAATTCCCATAGTATTTTCTTGGACATAGTAAATTCAAGATAAGTAACCATTACATAAATAAATGAGTGGATGAATAAAGGTATGGATGGCTTATGTAACAACTTAAATGACATTTTATGATGTAAATCTTTTTTTCTACTCTTATTTCCTTTTTTTACAGAGCACTTTAATGTTCTACTAAAATGGAAGTTAATGTAGTCAAAAAACCTTGACATTTTCTTGTTCAAAATGAACCATTGCCCAAAATATATGTTCAGTGTTAAGGCAGAATTATGTTCTGTTACTAACATATAAAATGCAGTACTCTTATCAAAGAACATAGGTGCTAGAGCCAAGGGCAAACCAAAGTGTGAATCTTGGCTATATGACCATCTAAATATGTCCCTGGAGAGTTTAATATTCATGATACTATGATTCCTCTGTTGTAGAGTGAAAATAAAATTTGTCTCACAACTTTTTGAATAATTAAAGAAATTAGTATATTCAAAATGCCTAGGTTTGTGGCTGGCACATATGTTAAATGCCTTCTTTTCCTCGTCCTCAATTATTTGGATAAAATTTAAAAACATTTTCTAATCAAAGCAAAGCAAAACAAAACAAAACAAGAAAAGCAGGCAACCAATTAAAAAGTATATACAATGACAATTTTTAAAAATGTAGGTTTTATGTCTATCCATGACTTAGTCAGCAATATACAAGGTAAAATTTTAAATATAAAAACATGAAGTGTAAAAATAAAGTGGCAAAATACACACACACACACAAATACACAACCAACTATGAAAATATGTGGGAGATGTTTATGTTATATGATGTGGAGTAAAAGTGTCTTAGAACCAAAAGCATTAAGTTGAGTATAAATCATCATACAGGGGGTGCCCCAGTGGCTTAAGCCTCTTACATAAGAGGCTGCTTTTGGCTTGGGTCATGATCCCAGATTAAGCCCAGCATCCAGCTCCCCACTCAGCCATAGCCTGCTTCTCCCTCTCCCATTGCCCTTCCCCACCCTTCCCATTCTCTCTCTCTCTCTCTCAAATAAATGAATAAAATATTTCAATAAACCAATCATCAATCCACTAATCATCATCATCATACAGTATTACACTTAGAAAAAAATGAATGCTCACATATATCTCAGAAATTTTGGCTAATAAGAATAGAAAATATTGTTTTAGTTCAGACCTATATTCCCTAAAATCTTCGTTTGAAAGTAAGATCGTTGTCTTTATAGTTTTTGTTGTTGTTGTTCTTCTTCTTCTTCTTCTTTAGTTCAATTTCAGAGTTCCATAAGAAACCAAAGTCAGTTTGCCAGATTATATGAAAAATGTTCTAAATTTTGTGAATAAATAAATATTAAAACTATAGCATTAATAAAAGAAATTAATATTACTTTAACACAGATTTCTATGCACATCCAAAATAAGAATGGAAAATTGTCCCTTTTGTTCACTGAAAAAAAAAAAAATGAAGGTTGGTTATTTTAGCAAAAAGAAAACAGAAAAGTGCTACTGCTATTCACTTTAAAGCAAAACTGATGGGCACCTGGATGGCTCAGTTGTTAAGCATCTGCCTTCAGCTCAGGTCATGATCCCAGAGGGCTGGGATTGAGCCCTATGTCTGGGCTCCCTCTCAGTGGAAAGTCTGTTTCTCCCTCTGCCTGCTACTCTCCCTGCTTGTACTCTCTTTCTCTCTCTCACTCTCTATCTCAAATAAATAAGTAAAGTCTGAAATTGTGATGCCACCAACTTTGGTTTTTCTTTTCAACATTCCTCTGGCTATTTGGGGTCTTTCCTGGTTCCATATAAATTGTAGGATTATTTGTTCCATTTCTTGAAAAATGATTGTATTTTGATAGGGATTCTGTTAAATGTGTAGCTTGCTTTTGGAAGCATAGACATTTTCACAATATTTGTTCTTTCAATCCATGAGCATGGTTTTCCATTTCTTTGTGTCTTCCTCAATTTCTTTCATGAGTACTTTATAGTTTTCTGAGCACAGATTCTTTGCCTTTTTGATTAGGTTTGTTCCTAGGTATCTTATCATTTTGGGTGAAATTGTAAATGGGATCAACTCCTTAATTTCTCTTTCTTCTGTCTTGCTGTTGGTGTCTAGAAATGCAACTGATTTCTGTGTGTTGATTTTATATCCTGACAATCTGATAAATTCCTGTATGAGTTCTAGCAGTTTTGGAGTGGAGTCTTTTGGGTTTTTCACATAAGGTATCATACCATCTGCAAAGAGTGAGACTTTTACTTCTTCTTTGCTGATTCAGATGCCTTTTCTTTCTTTTTTTTTTTTTTTTGTGGTCTGATTGCTGACAGTATGGAGGTTCCTCAAAAAGTTGAAAATAGAGCTACCCTATCACCCAACAATTGCACTACTGGATAATTTACCCCAAAGATACAAATGTAGTACCTGAAGGGGCACATGCACCCAAATATTTAAACAGCAATGTCCACAATAGCCAAACTATGGAAAGAACATAGATGTTCAGCAACAGATGAATGGATAAAGATGTGATATATATATATATATATCATGTATATGATATATATGTATATCATATATATGATATATATGTATATCATATATATCATCTCTCTCTATATATATATATATAGAGAGAGATACATATACATATATACATATACATATGTATATATACATATACATATACATATACATATACATATAGTGGAAAGATTTCATTTCTCTTGATGACTGCATAGTATTCCATTATATATATTATGCAGCCATGAGAGAAATGAAATTTTTCCATTAGCAAAGATGCTAAGGAAGTAGAGAGTATTATGCTAAGTGAAATAATTCAATCAGACAAAGATAATTATCATATGATCTCTCTGATATGAGGAATCTGAGAGGCAGGGTGGGGGGTCATGGGGGGTAGGGAGAAAAAAAATGAAACAAGATGGGATTGGGAGGTAGGCAAACCATAAGAGACTCTTAATCTCATGAAACAAACTGAGGGTTGCTTGGGGGTGGGGGTAGGAATAGGGTGGCTGGGTTATGGACATTAGAGAAGGTAGGTGCTATGGTGAGTGTTGTGAAATGTGTAAGCCTGATGATTCACAGATCTGTACCCCTGGGACAAACAATATATTATACGTTTTTTTTAAAAAGCATGAATAGGGGTGCCTGGGTGGCTCAGTGGGTGAAAAAACTATGGATAGATAGATAAATAAATAAATAAATAAATAAGCAAACAAATAAATAAATAAAGTCTTTTTAGAAATTATTTAAAATTTATTTGACAGACAGAGACCACAAGTAGGCAGAGAGGCAGGCAGAGAGAGAGGAGGAAGCAGGCTCCCTGCTGAGCAGAGAACCCGATGCGGGGCTCGATCCCAAGACTCCGGGATCATGAACCAAGCCGAAGGCAGAGGCCCTTAACCCACTGAGCCACCCAGGTGCTCCTAAATAAATAAAGTCTTAAAAAATATAATGTCCTAGAGGTTTTGATTTTCTCTTGAATAATGCTCTTTTATACAAAAAATTAAATATAGGGACGCCTGGGTGGCTCAGTTGGTTAAACAGCTGCCTTCAGCTCGGGTCATGGTCCCAGCGTCCTGGGATCGAGTCCCACATCGGGCTCCTTGCTCGGCAGGGAGCCTGCTTCTCCCTCTGCCTCTGCCTGCCTCTCTGTCTGCCTGTGCTCGCTCCTGCCCTCTCTATCTGACAAATAAATAAAAAAAAAAAAAAAATTAAATATAAACAAAAAGTCAAGAAACCAATGGAAAACATTTTAAAAAGTTATTATACATCATTTAATTTAGGCTAATTTCCTTAATGTATTAGCTTATGTTAATTTTATGAAGTAATTTATATAATTTTATGAAGTTATGTAATTTTATGAATCATCTAATGTTATGTATTATATAATTATATATTATATATGAATTATATAATTTATATATATACTTTTAGTAACTATTCCCAAGATAATATAAAAAACTTAAACAACTTATTAATTGAGGGACAACACTGCTCAGCATGTAAGCTCAGAAGCACTGTGCATTGGGTTCAAATGCTGATCCATCTGTTAGAAGTTCTAGAACCTTATATGCAATTCTGATTAAAATTTTTGCATCTCTTTTCAACAAATGTTGTTGGAAAACTAGATAGCAGCATCCAGAAGAATGACCAGTTTCTTACACAATACAAACAAATAAGCTCAATATAGACAAGAGATCTAAATGTGATATCAGAAACAATCAAAATCTTAGAGGATTTTGGCAGCAGCGTCTTTGACCTCAGCCATAGCAACTTCTTTCTAGACATGTCAACAGAGGTGATGGAAACAAAAGCAAAATTAAACTTTGGGACTTCATCAAGATAAAAAACTTCTGCAGTTCTGAAGGAAATTATCAACAAAACTAAAAGCAGCCCACAGAATGGGAGAAGATATTTTCAAATGACATATCTAATAAAGAGTTAGTATCCAAACTATAAAGAACTTGTCGGGTGCCTGGGTGGCTCAGTGGGTTAAAAGCCTCTGCCTTCGGCTTGGGTCATGATCCCAGGGTTCTGGGATTGAGTCCCTCATCGGCTCTCTGCTCAGTGGGTAGACTGCTTCCCTTCCTCTCTCTCTGCCTGCTCTCTGCCTATTTGTAATATCTGTTTGTCAAATAAATAAATAAATTTTTTAAAAAAATAACAAAATAAAAAAAAAAGAACTTGTCAAACTCAACACCAAAAAAAAAAAAAAAAGTTAAGAAATGGAAAGAAGATATGAATACACATTTTTCCAAAGAACACATTCAGATGGCTAACAGACATGTAAAAAGATGCCCAACATCAACATCACTCATCATTGGGAAAATACAAATGAAAACCAGAAGGAGATACCACTTCACACCTCTCAGAATAGCTAAAATTAACAACACAGGAAACCACAACTGTTGGTGAGGAGGCAGACAAAGGGGAAACTTCTTGCACTGTTGGTGGGAATGCAAACTGAAAAACATTATAGAGGTTCCTCAAAAGGTTAAAAAAAAAGTTAAAAATGGAGCTATGCTATTATCCAGCAAATACACGACTAGGTATATACTGAAAGGACACAAAAATACAAATTTGAGTCAAGATGGTGGAGAAGTAGCAGGCTGAGACGACATCAGGCAGCAGGAGATCAGCTGGATAGCCTATCAAACCATTCCAAACACCTACGAATCCAACAGGAGATCGAAGAGAAGAAGAAGAACAATTCTAGAAACAGAAAATCGACCACTTTCTAAAAGGTAGGACTAGTGGAGAAGTGAATACAATGCGATGGGAAGATAGACCCCGGGGGGGGGGGGCAGCTCCCGGCAAGCAGCAGAACAATGGAGCACAAAATCAGGACTTTTTAAAAGTCTGTTCCGTGCAGGCACATCACTCCAGAGGCTAAACTGGGGTGAAGACCTCAGGGGGACAGCATGGACTCAGGTCCCGCAGGGTCACAGAAGGATCAGGGGTGTCTGAGTGTCGCAGAGCTCACAGGTATTAGAACAGGGAAGCTGGCAGCGGAGACAGAGCCGAGGAGTGAGCTCTCAACTCAGAGTTTCCTAGAGCCGTGGTCTGTGACATGGGCTGGTGCTCTGTGCGAGGGGTCCCCACAAGATCTGGGGAGACTCCGACCTGGGAGAGCTCAGGGATCTGCTGGGTTTGGAGACTCCAGATGGGACTCTGCCAGGGAGAGATGCTTGGCCACAGGCGGGTGACCTCGGAGCACAGCCAGAGGCCAGTGAGACGGGACTGATAACTCACGATTTTCTCTAAGCGTGGCTGGAGGCTGGGGAGACGGAAGTGATTAAGCACTTTTCTCTGAAGGCGCACTGAAGACTGGGGCCCCGAGCTCTCAGCTCCTCCGAGCCGGAGATTGGGAGGCCGCCATTTTCATTCCCCTCCTCCAGAACTCTACAGAAAGCATTCAGGGAACAAGAGCTCCAGAAAGCGAACCTGAGAGGATTACTTAGCCCGGCCCCTGGTAAGGGCAGTGCAATTCCGTCTGGGGCAGAGACACTTGAAAATCACTACAACAGGCCCCTCCCCCAGAAGAGCAACAAGAAATCCAGCCAAGACCAAGTTCACTTAATAAGGAGAACAGTGGATTCTTATCTGGACAAAATGACAAGGCGGAAAAACTCACCACAAAAAAAAAGAACAGGAGGCAGTACTGAAGGCTAGGGACCTAATCAATACAGACATTGGTAATATGTCAGATCTGGAATTCAGGACGATTCTCAAGGTTCTAGCCAGGCTCAAAAAAAGGCATGGAAGATATTAGAGAAACCCTGCCGGGAGAAATAAAAGCCCTTTCTGGAGGAATAAAAGAACTAAAATCTAATCAAGTTGAAATAAAAAAAGCTATTAATGAGGTGCAATAAAAAATGGAGGCTCTTACTGCTAGGATAAATGAGGCAGAAGAAAGAATTAGTGATATAGAAGACCAAATGACAGAGAATAAAGAAGCTGAGCAAAAGAGAGACAAACAACTACTGGACCAGGAGGGGAGAATTTGAGAGATAAGTGATACCGTCAGACGAAACAATATTAGAATAATTGGGATTCCAGAAGAAGAAGAAAGAGAGAGAGGAACAGAAGGTATGTTGGAGAGAATTATTGTAGAGAATTTCCCTAATATAGCAAAGGGAACAAGCATCAAAATCGAGGAGGTGCAAGGAGTCAAGATGGCGGAGAAGTAGCAGGCTGAGACGACATCAGGCAGCAGGAGATCAGCTAGATAGCTTATCAAACCATTCCGAACACCTATGAATCCAACAGGATATTGAAGAGAAGAAAAACAACAATTCTAGAAACAGAAAATCGACCACTTTCTAAAAGGTAGGACCAGCAGAGAAGTGAATCCAACGCGACGGGAAGGTAGACCCCGGGCGAGGGGCCGGCTCCCGGCAAGCGGCAGAGCACAAAATCAGGACTTTTAAAAGTCTGCTCCAGGGAGGGACATCACTCCAGAGGCTAAACTGGGGTGAAGATCTCGCGGGGACAGCATGGACTCAGGTCCCACAGGGTCAAAGAAG
>RCUC01154076.1:0-56423 GCA_003697995.1 Taxidea taxus jeffersonii | reverse complement strand
TTTTTTTTTTTTTTTTTCTTAAGTAGGCTCCATGCCTAACTTGGGGCTTGAACTCACAACCCTGAGATCAAGACCTGAGCTGAGATCAGGAGGTGGACACTTAGGTGACTGAGCCACCCAGGGGCCCCAGGGCTTCCCATTACTTTGCTCTAATCTATTCGGAGGCATGATATTATGATCACAGTGTCATGATTTAGCTCTCCTGCAGTAAATCACATTCTTTTGGATGGGTCTACCATAAGTCTAGACATAATTCATCTCTATTTAATCTGATGAACCTGAGAGGAACTATTTCATTACCATGGATAAGAAGCTTTCTACCTAGAGTTGATTTCAATAGTGAGCAAGTGGGGAACTTACTCCAAATGTATTGACTTGAATAATATCCATTAGATAAGCTTACAAATATTTCAGATTTGTTCTATCTTTTTATCTGGAGAATCCTGTGAGGACTGCACCTGTCTTGTAGAAATGTAGTCAAAATAATGTTTTAGAGGGAATGGTGATTTTACTGGTATTCTTTAAAAATTTTTTTTTAAGTTTTTGTTTATTTTTTGACAGAGAGAGACAGTGAGAGGGAACACAAGCAGGGGGATTGGGAGAGGGAGAAGCAGGCTTCCCGCCGAGCAGGGAGCCCTGATTCCTGGTTCGATCCCAGGACCCTGGGACCATGACCTGAGCTTCAGGCTCAACAACTGAGCCACCCAGGTGCCCCTAAAAAAATTTTTTTTTTAATTAGGGAAATCTCCACTCCCCTAAGCTGTCACAAAGATATCATGTTGTGTTTTTGTATAATAGAAATGTATTCAGCCATTTTTGTCCCTGCATGTTTTACTAGAGAAGCTGTTTATATTATTTATAGGGTTTAAAAATACATTCTTTTGTTGTTGCTTTTTAAAGATTTTTTAAATTTATTTGACAGGGAGGGGGAGAGAGAAAGAGAGCACAAGCAGGGGGAGAAGCAAGTAGAGGGAAAGGGAGGCTGAGGGAGAGGGAGAAGCAGACTCCCTGCTGAATGGAGAACCTGACATGGGGCTCAAACCCATGACCCCAGGATCATGACCTGAGCTGAGGACAGATGCTTAACCAACTGAGTCACCCAGACACCCCTCAGAAATGCATCAGTGGGTAATGTTTACCAGCTCAGCCTGTCAAGAGTGCTAATAGAGTCCAGAAGATGAGCTGTGCTTCCTCGAACTGCCCATAGCTACTGAGCTGGGACCTTCTCCTCTCATTCTTGGGGAAACGGGTGTGCTCTCAATGTGGGGGCAACCAACTAACATGTTGTATTCACCTGGTTTTATTTATTTATTTTTTCACTCCTCAGGTGCTTGTCACTCCAGCGAGAGGTTTGTGAAAGACAAGTGATTAACAAATCAGAGGCTTATGATTGTCATTCATAATACTTATCATTCATTTTAGAATAGAAAACAGAAATTTGGATGTATTTCCTAATTTTTTCTCTGCACTATTTTAATCTTCGCTGATTTTTATCTATGCAAGCCCTCATACCCTAGTTCTCTGGCTCTCTCTATTGTCTGAAGCATGTTTTCCTTCCTATGGTCCCAGCTCATCTCCTGGACCTTGAAATATGCTAACTGCTTACCAGTCCTACAAATGTCACCTAATCTAAGAGGACTCACCTGATTACCTCGGGTTGCATGCATGAAGTTGTGCTTTCCTCAAAGTTTCCTGGATGCTTGCTTTTGTATTTCCATATGTGGCTTGTGTCCCCCTCTGGGTTGTTGGATCCTGACTGTGGTGTTGGGATGTCCACCACCTCCTTCTCAGTGGGAAGTGCCATCCGGGTAGTCAAGATAGAAGCTGACTTTGGGAGGATCTGGAGCTGTGAGCTCCTGCCAAGGTCATGGGTGGTGCTGGGGCCTATAGGACAGAGTCAAGCAAGAGTCCATAGGGAGACTGAAGTCCAAATACCAGGCTGCAGGTGGATGAACATGACATTCAGGAGGTCCCAGGCAGGGATCTGAGTCAGGGCCTCAGAACCCAGAGTCTGGAGTTTGGGGGATGAAATTAAAGTGAAAGAAGATTGAGGTCAGGGCTATAATGGGAAGAAAAATACCTGAGCAATTGTTTGTTTTGTTTTTGTTTTTGTGTTTTTTTTGTGGGGTTTTTTTGGTGTTTTTTTTGTTTTTATCATAGCTGCTATGTGTTTGAGTCCATTTGGGGCATAGTGTGTGGGCAGACCTCTCTGAGAGGCAAACAATACAGAATTTGTCAAATAAACAAATTATTAAGCATTTGTAAAGGTACTTCCTGTTTGAGGAACATGCAGGATACCTGAGTGTCAGGGTAGCAGGACCCCTGTGTTACCTAGGATTTGCTTTTCCGCACAGAGAATATCTATTTCCATGCAGCTCCACGGGGCATTTTTATTTCTTGCTCCTTTCCCAGCTCTCCAATCAACATACAGTTGAAACTTGATCTACTGTTCCATCCACAGATTCCAAGTGCAGTCGGAGCATCCTAGGAAGTAATCAACACACCATTTACTGTCCACTCGAGTTTCATCAAAGATGCAGAACTGCGGTGTATGACAGAGAATGAGATGTCCAGGGGTCCTCCCTTTGCATGTGCATGAACTGGAGAAGGCCATTTCTGTGTGCTGTTGGCCCTGCGTCTAGAGTTGAGCCTCAGGTTGCTGGGGGCGGGGGGTGGGCAGCCGGGATGCTGTGGGGCAGCGAGGAGAGCCCCTGGGCGTGGGTCAGAACAAGGACAAACAGACCCTGTGGATAAATTGCAAGTTGCATCTTTCTGTCCTCAGCTCTGACCTTGAGCCTGCACGTCGCGACCTTCCTTGACATGGGCTGCCCTTGCACCTGGCTCGAGACTCTGGGAGACTGATAAAGGAGATCAGGCTGGAGCCGGAGGGCTCTGGTCTCCGGGCTGCCTCACAGTCCCCAGCCATGTTGGTGTGCTCGCCGCCACCTTCAGGAAGTAAGACGATGGGGTTCACTTCCTCCTTCCAGATCTGATGCAAAGCATTTCTTGTTGCCGACGCTAACTTGGACCTATACAGGGAAGGGAATTCTTAGAAACACAGTACGAATTTAGCTGAGGTCACAGGGTATAAAAGCCGCTGTGGTCCTTTCCTTGCCAACTCAACATTCACATGCCCTTCTCCTCCTCCCCTTCTGCCCCCCACCTTGCTCTTCCTCCTTCTTCTTTTTTTTTTTTTTTTTGGAGAAAGAGAGCGATAAAGAGAGCTCATGGGGAATGGGAGGCAGAGGGAGAGAGAGACTCTTAAGCAGGGGAACCCCAGGCAGGGCTCCATCTCCCAACCCTCATGAACTGAACTGAAATCAAAGGTCTGGGACATAACCCACTGAGCCACCTCAGGCACCTCACACACCCTTCTTTTAGGGCTGGCTGACATCCAGATCCACACAATAGCAGCACTGTACTCTTACAATAATTCTTACAACTACCTGAAACATACTCCCCTGACCTGCAAGAAGGTTCTAGAGTCCCCATGTCTGCTTTGGGTGATGTCAGTTCTTCTCCTACCTAAGTCCCCCGCCCCCATTGCTGGTCTGTAACTTACATGCTGAGAACTACAGATTAATTACCAGGAGCACATCTCATGTGAGATGGGAGGGGACTGAGAGGATAATTAGCCTCTTTAAACAATCAAACACATTGACCAAAGCTAGACTCAGTAAAAGCTTTCTTTGGACTGGGACCGTGGATGTACTAAAGTAATGACCATCCGTGAAATCAAGTTGGCAGTTTTGGTTTCTTTTAATGCTGTTGCATTTATCCTGACGGGAAGGGGGCTCCCAGCCAAGCCTGAACTGGGATTCTATAGTCTGGCTTGATGGCATCTGCTGAACTTGTGTGCAGCTAACCCCCAAGATGGCTACTTACCTAGGGGAACTGAGAACTCTGAGGGAGAAGCTTTAATCAGAGTACTCCCCACCCCCCAACAGAGGTTGAGAGAAAAAGAGGAAGGGCAGTGTCTGCCTCACCCAGCTACAGGGCTTAGATCTGACCTCCAAAGATAAGGGAACGACATTGAGAACTGGTAGGGGATGCCTGCTTCCGGGAGATACGATCCTGCGGTGGGACCCAGGCAGCAAAGTGTGGCAGACAGCTGGAGACTAGGTAGCCTCTCTCTTTCTTAGAGAGCATCCTAAGTCAGTGACACAGATCACAGTCCTGTTTGGCATATCTAAGGTCTGTGGGTTTCAGGGGGTTCCTGGAAGCTGCCTTCTGGGCATTATCTCTGGCGACAGAGATAGCAGAAGGAGAAGCACCAGACCTTCCTCAGGTCTGAAGGAAGTGACGGCATCAAGCAGGAAGGAGTGGAGAAACATGTCTGAGATCTGTCTGTGAAATACCTCCTGGGCACTCAAAAATAAGTGGGGGCAGGGGGTAAGGATGGGGCAATGAGGGTGAAGGGGTAGCACAGGAGCCCTGTGCTGATGCAACAGTTCTGTATCTTGATTGTGGTGGTGGTTTCATGAGTCTACACGTGGTACAGTTGCACAGAAACACAGACACACACACACAGACACACACACACACACACACACACACAGAGTAGATTTAAAACTAGGAAAATCTGGGGATTGTACCAATGTCAATGTCCTCGTTATTACAAGATGTCACCAGTGAAAGAAACTAAGGGAACACATGACCTTTCTAAACTCTTTTTGAAACTTCCTATGAATCTATAGTTATTTCAAAATAAAAAGCACATTAAAAAACAAACAAAACAAAACTGGGGGAAATCCTTGAATGGGAATCTTTAGGTCTGGGCCTGGACAGCACTGTTGTTGTTTTTAATTTGGCAGATCATCATAATTGATGATTGGCATGATTGGCAATGATCACTTTATCTGAAATTGTGAGGGTCAGATTTTGGAATTTTAGTAAGGACATGCAGTGCCTATAGGACATACAAAGGGATATGTCTAGATGGTTCTGGGGCACCACCCTATATTCAAATACATTAATATTTTTTCCAGCAAAATGTATGAATATTCACACCACGTAATATGAACAAGAAGAGCAACAAGAGAAACTGGTAGAGACTTTGAAGAGAGTGTCCAGTTCTTTCCTCTGTGCAAGGAGTGGGGGGTGGAGAAGCTGTACATCTGTCATTTGGACAAAATTGTGCATTGTTCTTATTTGCTCCATAGGTTGCTAGGAGATCTGAGGAAATATGGGAGCTAATGAGAGAAACATACAGATTTACAGAGAGAGAGATGTTTGTCCACATGAACACTGGAAACAATTAGAAGCAATCTAAATATACAACTATATGGCCTTTTGCTTCTTTATGTTGGAGAAAACAAAATGGGTCACCAGGAGCATCCAGCAAAATTCAGTCAAGGTTCTCCTCTTTGCCATGTCTGCTCAAACTGGCACAGTCTGACCCGGAAATACAGCATCTGTGTGTGCTGCCAGTGTTCCCATCATTTAGTTGGACAAGGTGAACTTCCTTGAAAATGGTCCTCCAAGATATTACCTTACCGCAGAAACAATGCCAGCTCTGTGTACATAAAATAAAAATACCTTAATTGTAAGTGTTTATAGATACATAGATAGATATGAAAATGGCTACATAAGTTGCATTATAGATTTATAGGTGTTTTGTAGAATATTATACAAGAATGGACATTGCGGGGGCACCTGGGTGGCTCAGTGGTTTAAAGCCTCTGCCTTCGGCTCAGGTCATGATCCCAGGGTCCTGGGATCGAGCCCCGCATCGGGCTCTCTGCTCAGCAGGGAGCCTGCTTCCTCCTATCTCTCTGCCTGCCTCTCTGCCTACTTGTGATCTCTGTCTGTCAAATAAATAAATAAAATCTTAAAAAAAAATTAAAAAAAAAGAATGGACATTGCGTTTTAAAGCTGTAATGAAATAGAAATTTTTAAAAAAATATTTATTTGACAGACGGAGATCACAAGTAGGCAGAGAGGCAGGCAGAGAGAGAGGAGGAAGCAGGCTCTGCGTGGAGCAGAGAGCCTGATGTGGGGCTCTATCCCAGGACGCTGGGATCATGACCTGAGCTGAAGGCAGAGGCTTTAACCCACTGAGCCACCCAGGCACCCCAAAATAGAAAATTTTCATTATGTAATATTCAGTGAAAGTGGGTTTATTTTGATGAGTAATTTTTTAAAAAATTGTATTTGTTTATATGACAGAGAGAGAAAGAACACAAGCAGGGGGAGCTGCAGGCAGAGGGAGAGGGAGAAGCAGGCTTCCCACTGAGCAGGGAGCCTGACATATGGCTTCATCCCAGGACCCTGGGATTATGACCTGAGCTGAAGGCAGACACTTCACTGACTGAGCCACCCAGGTGCCCATTGATCAGCAATTTTTAAAAGATGAGACACATCCAAGTGTTAATAGTTAAAAGTACAGGCGATTTTTAGTTTCTCTTTTACATTTTATATTTTAAAGTGTTCTACAATAAACAGGCTGACTTTTGTCATTAGAAATAAAATAAGCATTGCTAATTTAAAAATACACCAAGTAATGATAGTGTGTCAAAATATGCAGACAGCTAGATTATAGTTGGTTATTTTCTTAAGTTATGTCTTGAGACTATCAAAGTACTTAATTAATAGGTTATAAAAGTTTTGGGGAACACTAGTTAACAATGTAAATCTATATTGAGATGATATAATAAAGAAAATAACATGTTAGATTTACTGGTCCTTTAAATGCATATACTTTTCTTGCAATAACTTTAATAATGTTTATGTGTCGCTCAGTGCAACTTAATTTGAAATTTTCCTTCAGTTTCTAGATTTTAAGACAATCGGTGTCCATTTTAAGTGAGGAAAACCATAAAAGTAACACAGTTTTTCTTGCAAGCTAACTACATGCTAGATACTTTGCCTTTTATCTTTTCATTTTTTTCTCCCTGTAACCCTTACAACTGTGCTATGAAATAGGCATTATTATCACCCATTTGGAAATAAGGAAACTGAATCTCAGTGACGTTTAGGTCATACAATTAGGCTGCCTGACTTCGGAGTTAGGACTCGTAACACTGCAGTTCTCAAGGAAAGAGGTTTCGATTGCTCTGGCACAGGGAGTAAGATAGAACAGGAAGTTCCACATGAAGGAGAACTTTTGACCAAGATCTGTGCAGAAATGGGTGGGGTTGGAAGGCAGGTAGAATTTCCCCGTTTAGGAGAAGCCGTCGGAGCAGAGAGAGCTGGTCACACCCTGTGTCAGGCCCCTGGCTTTTGCTTCCAGACCTCCTAAATGACTTGAAGAAAATGAGCTATTTACTCCATTGGGAGAATTGCATGAGGCAAAACAGAGGCTTTCCAAATCCTCCAGCTTTCTGGGAATGGCACTTTTTCTTTAACATCATCATCAAAGGACTCAAGCCTCCAATGCAAATTCCAGGGGGAATTAAGCTTCCTGCCAGCCAGGTTCAAAAACTCCTCGGGTGTTTACATTTGCATGGCTTCCCTCTCCCTCTAGTTCCTGCTAAGATCAAATTCTCCAGTGGTCCAGGGTTGTCCTGCCAGTCATGGCTTCTCTTCTCTCCCTCCCCTGCTTCCTATCATGCCAGACATTACTCCCTTTTCTTGTTCTCCAAGCAACTCCTACATCTGTTCATTCATGTTGTAGTAGGTGGTGTCCACACATCTGGCTGACTTTCACTGAAGGTCTGGGGGTCGCATTAGGGAAGTGGGGTTCTGTCTAAGCCAAGCGCAGGAACATGCCACCAAGTCTGCACCATACACACTTCTTTTTTTTAATATTTTATTTATTTATTTGACAGATCACAAGCAGGCAGAGAGGCAGGCAGAGAAAGAGAGAGAAGCAGGCTCCCTGCCAAACAGAGAGCCTGATGCGAGGCTCGATCCCAGGACCCTGGGATCATGACCTGAGTCAAAGGCAGAGGCTTTAGCCCACTGAGCCACCCAGGCGCCCCACCATACACACTTTTAACAAGTCATCGTAAGTATCGGATCCCCTCAGTCTCTTCCCAGGGAGGCCTCCTCTCTCTTTCACAACTATTCTCTTTCTTGGAGTTCTCGGGCCAGTAGAGGAGCCGCCCTCCTTTATTTTATGATGCCAAGCAGGTCCTGCTTTTTTCCTCCAGTTCTGGAGCCCATCCTACCTAATTACCAGAGGGGAGATGCCTGCATCCATCCTCTCCATTTTGGCCTGTGTGATCATGGATGGATTATGGAGCCATTCTGAGCCAGTGAGGATAGTAACTGCGTTTCGCATCCAGGATTACCGTGGTGATTCTGTGAACACAGTCACTTAGCGCGGGGTCTAGAGCTCAGCACCTGCTCATTAGTATTATTTCTTTGATTTCATAACTTCTGGGCACATTCAGCCTTGTTTCCTCTCCTGCTAGGTAATGGGTCCCTGCTGGGCACCCCCTCTTGGCCAGAGGGAGATGTGGACTGTGCACTGGAACTTTTACCTCTGCTGGGACGGGTCCTCTCTTACTGTGGATGGCAGGGGAGGATCCCGGGGCTCTGAAACCAACCAGGTGTGCCCTTGCCCAGGATGAATGGGGAGAGCGGAAGCCATCGCTGTTGCGGACTGTTGGTCAAGTGTTTGAACCGGACGATGTCCCCACAGGAGATCACAGATGGTCACATGGCCCTGGAAACTTGGAGACGGGATGGGTGAGGGCAGCTCCAATGTGCGACTCGTGGTTTCCTCTGGCAGAGGTTGGGAGTGAGTGGGACAGCAGGGAATGGCAATGAGGGCAGAGAAAAGAATTTTGACAGTAAAATTGAAACTGAAGGTAACACGGAGGAGTGTTATGGATGCGATTTGGTGCTTATGAAAGACACACAGAGATCTTTCTATGAGCAAGAATGGACAGAGGAAAAGGAGAAGCTCAGCAGCCTGGCAGAGAGGACGTGAAGCTGGTGTACCTGAGGCGGGATAAAGGGCAGGGCGACCTGTGGCGGGTTCCTCTGAGTTCAGCCTCCACGTTGGTATTTATTTATTTGACAGAGAGAGAGACAGTGAGAGAGAGAACACAGCAGGGGGAGTGGGAGAGGGAGAAGCAGGCTTCCCGCAGAACAGGGAGCCCGATGCCGGGCTTGATCCCAGGACTCTGGGATCATGACCTGAACCGAAGGCAGATGCTCAATGACTGAGCCCCTCAGGTGGCCCTGGTATGGCCTGTTGAAGTCTGGAACTCTCCTGCGGTCCCACTCACCCCCAACCCTGACACCAGGGTGTGGCACCCCCTCCTAGAGCCCCTTTCTCTTGGTTGCCACCTCCAGGACAGGAGGGTGGTCAGGCTGCCCCTTTCCTGCCCCTCTGCTCCATTGGAGGTCGTACAGCTTGAGCACTGGTTATCCACGTCCAACAACTATTTCCTAGCATGCCTGGTCCGGAGGACCTGCCTGTGCTGGAGTGGGAGGAAAGGGCTCTCACCGGCCCCTTCTGTGCTACAGCAGGAGATGGAGCTGGCTTTATCTCTAGCTGATGGACAGCTGATCCCCTGAAGCAGTACGGCCCCAGGTGTGGGGGCCCTGTGACAGAATGTCCCCTCCCCCAAAAAAGCTCCCCAGCCTGGGCTGCCTCGTGAAGTTGCCCACCTAGGAGTGGGGAGACCCTTCCTCCATTCTTAGCTGCCTCACAGGCCTAGACCTGGAGGTCAGATGTGGGGCAGTTCCTGCAGAAGAGGCAGGCGCTGGGCATCAGTAGAAACATCGAGGAAAGCAGCTCTGGCAGCAGATGGGGCCGTGCCTGGGATGGGCAAGGTGGGCACAGCCTCTGAGCCACCCCTGAGCCCATCCTGGATGCTGCAGGATGTGGGCTGGGACTTGGCTTTCAGGAATGATGTCCGTGGGTGATCAACCAGAGACTATATGCATTTTGTTGTTGTCATTGTTGCTGGGGATCGCATTGTCTGCCTTTTACACCTTTAGGCTAAAGGAACCTAGGCGAACACATGATTCTGAAATAAAAGTTGATTCATCTTTCCAGGTCAAAAAGTTACAAGTGTCAAAACTCTCAGACGAGATCTCAGTGACTCTGTGACCGCAGGCCTCTATTGAAATTCCTCTTTGCAAGTCAAGAGGTAGGTATTGTTTTTTTCCAGCAGTGGAAATACAAATGATCCTGTCTGGAAACCTTGGCTGTTTTTCTGATAACTAATTTGTTTGCTGATAAATGATTACCCAGGAGCTGGGGTGGAGACCCAGAAATCAAACTGCAAAAATGATTAAGTTTCCTCTGGGCAGACCTTTGCACTAAGTGGTTAGGATGTGGCCAAGATTGAGAGGTGGGCTACAGGCTTTTTCCATGAGAGTTTATAGGGTGATAAAATAAAGAAGACAGGAAAAAGCAACATGAACACATTTAACTGTAACAGGACCTGTGTTGTTCACACGAGCCATGGTACAATTAGGACAGGGTCAGAGCTGCAGAGGAAGGCTTCTTGAAGGAGATGTTCAAGCTGCAGTTTGGCGAAGAGAACCCAGGGTCTGGCAGGGAGAAAGGAGGAGAACAGGCTGACATTGAAACTGTTCTCATGGTATTTTTCATGTTGCTCGTGTTCTTGTTGGGTTGACCCAGAGCAACTGTAGTGCAAGAAGGATAAGGATATTTGATTTAAGAAATAAAACAAGGGCGCCTGGGTGGCTCAGTTGGTTAAGCAGCTGCCTTTGGCTCAGGTCATGATCCCAGCGTCCTGGGATCGAGTCCCACATCGGGCTCCTTGCTCGGCGGGGAGCCTGCTTCTCCCTCTGCCTCTGTCTGCCTGTGCTCACGCTCTCTCTCTCTCTCTAACAAATAAATAAATAAACTCTTTAAAAAAAAAAAAAAAGAAAAGAAATAAAACAAGATCTTCCAAAATTAGGTCAGAAGTTCTGCTCAAGTGAAGGTCAGAATCAGGGTTTGGAGGGCACCTGGGTGGCTCAGTGGGTTAAGCCTCTGCCTTCGGCTCAGGTCATGATCTCAGGGTCCTGGGATCGAGCCCCGCATCGGGCTCTCTGGTCAGTGGGCAGCCTGCTTCTCCTCTCTCTCTGCCTGCCTTTCTGCCTACCTGTGATCTCTCTCTCTCTCTCTCTGTCAAATAAATAAATAAAATCTTAAAAAAAAAAAAGAACCAGGGTTTAAGGATATTTGGAAAATTGTTCAGTTTTCTTCCCAGGCCCTGATGCTTCAGGGGTTGGAAATTCCACATGAATATTTGCTCTCTCTGTACATGCAAATGATAGATTTCCCAAATAATTCAATAGTTCTGGCCCTTCACTTTTCAGATGGAGAGGCTCTTGTATTGCCTGTGCAGTCAATGAAGAGCCACTGGAGGCTGGAAAAAGAACAGTCAGATCATCCTGGTTGTATTTTAGAAAGAGAATTCTGTCAAAGGCAATTTGGAAGCACTTCAAATTCTGCTGTTATTATGGTTGGGTATTAATTTTGAACTTTCTCTTCCTAATATTCTTTCCTCACCCTCTGACCCACCTTTCCTCTCCTTGCCGCTTTGAGCAGGTTAGTGTGTGTTCATGGCCCTAGTGAAGGACACTCAACAGAGAACAGAGATATAAAGGCCTATTGTGCTGGCTTTTGAGTTTCTTGAGTCTAAGCCCTTAGAGTGAAGAAAGGACCCCGATATATACCAGAGATTTGGGAATACACGATGTTTCATTTGAAGGTCCTTGTCCCCAGACCCCATGTTTCTCTGGTTGGGGAGGTGGCTTAGAGGATAAGTACAACTGTGTAGTCATTAAGGGATTCTTGCAGGTGGGAGTTTGTGTCCCAGGGGCATGGCAATGGAACCCATTGATGGAATCAATAAAAAGGGAGAAAGGGAGACCTATTTCTTACTTCTAGGGTAGAGCCCCAGGAAGGTGGCAAGATGGTAGAGAAATGGATTTGGGGTATGCCTAAGCAGGCAGGGCTGTAGAGAAAGCCACCCAGAGTTCTCTAGGTCACAGCATGGACTGGGAGCCATAGAACAACTTCCATGCTGCCAAGAGGGAAAGAAAAGAGTGGCTGGCTTTTAATGGGCTTAGTGGGTAGAAGTGAGAGCCAGCTTAGCTGCCCTGGGCATGGACAATGGTGCCTCAGCAGATGCCAATGTGGACACAGGATGGAAGGCCCTCATATGACTAAGTGAACATCAGACAGCAAAAGACATATACCACATGAGCTCGTTTACACATGGAATTAAAAGCAAACATAATGGCTAATTTCCTAGATACAGAGACTAGATTGGTGGTTGCCAGAGGTGTGTGTTTGGGGCCTGGTGGCTGGAATAGAGGAAGGTGGTCCAGACCTCCAACTGTAAAAGAAAGAGGTCATGGGGATGTAATGTACAGTCTGATAGCTATAGTTAATAATACTGCACTGCATATTTGAAAGTTGCTGAAAGAATAGATCTTCAAAGTTCTTATCATGGGATGCCTGGGTGGCTCAATCGGTTAAGCATCTGACTCTTGGTTTTGGTTCAGGTCATGATCTCAGGGTTGTGGGATGGAGTCCCATGTTGGGCTCTGGGGTCAGTGTGGAGTCTGATGGAGGTTCTCTCCCTCTCCCTCTACTCTTCCCCTGCCCACGTTCTCACTCTCAAATAAATAAATAAGTAAATAGATTCTTTAAAAAAAGTTCTCATCACAAGAAAATAATTCTGTAGCTATGTGTTTTGGTGGAGGTTAACTAGACTAATTGTGATCATTGTGGAATACACATCATTACATCGTACATGTGAAACTAATATAATGTTGTACGTCAATTATACCTTAAAAAAAAGGAAAGAAAGAAAAAAGAGAAGGCTAGAGGCCTTCAAATGCATGCACATGCATACACACACACACACACACACACACACACACACACACACCCTTAGTGCACTAGAACAAAGATATAACCCTGACTGATTGAGATAAAGTTTTGATGTCTCTGGTGAAATGAAGGCTAAAATAGAAATTGAATGTGTTATAGAAAAATAAAGGAAAATGTATGTATCTGTAGACTAAGATCTACACCTACTATTGTGTATTGCTACATGATAAATATTTTCTTCCAGTTAATTTACTTGGAATTCTAATTGATTTCCTAGAGGATTTTGGATAGAACCCTGGGATTATTTTTTCTTAGTAGGCTCCATGGCCAGTGGGGAGTCCAACATGGGGCTTGAACTAATGACCCTGAGATTAAGACCTAAACTGACATCAAGAGTGGAACATTTAACTAGTGGTGCCACCCAAACATTCCAGAACCCTGGGGTTTTTCCTCAGCCCAGAGGCTGCTGCTCATAGTACCATCCTAGGTGTACCCAGTTAAGGAACATTCGGGGACTTTGGAGGCTGGCTGGTATGCTATATTTGTGGCTATTTAGTTTTTAATACTCTAGCATGAGTAGTGTAATGTGTGTGTGAAGAAGTTAGTCCTAATTTTCTCTCTTTGGGGTAGTTTATTTCATGGATGAAACAAATAAACTCCTTTTAGTCTCTGTCAACAATTTAGGTTGCTTTATTTGCATAAAAAGTATTCCCACTCTCTCCCCACCATCTAACCATAGGAACTCAGTTTCTGTGTTGCTTCAAAAAGCCTCCAACATTTGAGGCTGGGGCTAGAGTGCAAATGGAGACTCGCACACCATGTATCTAAATACTTAAAAGCCGTAAATCCAGCTAAAAACCAGAATTCTTGGATGCCTCAGAGTTATGTCTGCTCCCTGGAGTTCCCTTTCTCTGCCTACCCCCAGCTCTATCTCACACATTAAAGACAATCCAGCCCATATGTTCAATTCTCTATGAAGAGCTGTCCCCATGGGCCTAGGGGTGAGCACAGCTGTGGGACATTCCATCCTCAGTACTCAGACCCCAAGGAGACGCCTGTGCAGGATCTGGAGATGGGTTCAGGACCCTTGACCGGGGAATTCTGGGAGCGTGGGTATCAAAGAATGGTCTGGAAGGTGAGGTATGGGCTTTCGGTGGACACATTTCCTAATCCCCATGACTCATTACTCTATGGGAGAAAGGGTGCCCCCAAGGAGGGCCAGATAGATACCTTAAGGATAGCATAGGGCCCAAGACAGCAGTTCCTCTTGCCTGGGTATTTCTGGGTGTACACAGCCTTCACCTGTGTACAACCCTGGCAGATTACTATTTTCTTTCTTTAATTATTTTTAAGTTTTTATTTTAATCACCTGGTGCTCAAATTACTGCTATTTCCTATGGTTGGATCATAACTTCTGGATGCAGAGTCAACCTTGGCCCAAAAGTTCTGTTTGCAACTGCTCACACCCATGCTGGACTTAGCTTCTGCTGAATGACTAGTTGGGTCCACTAAGAGTTTCCATTCCTCCCCCACAAACTTGAAAATGGAGTTCTCTAGGGAGTGGTATAGGTTATTGGATCTAAGGAATTTAAGGGGTCCCTTAGGGATCAATAGATCTAAGGGATCTACTGGATCTCTCCTAGTCTACCACGGACCTTGGACAAAGACTTCCTTCCCACTGCTCTCTGAGCCTCACAGAGCAGCGTGGATGGTAGCCTCATCCAGCCCCATCAAGGGTGGCTGAAAATCAGGGTAGGTGAATGTGAGCTCTGATAATTCAAGGGCTGTCAGAAAACTGCAACAAGCGGGAAAGCCACCATGTTCTCTGGGGAGGTGACAGGGGGAAGGGAGAAAGGTGGGCTTAGGAGTCAGCTGTATCTTAGACTCAACTCTGTGGAGAACTTACCAGAGATTACCCAAATCTCTTTTCCTTCCTAGGCCTCTATTTCCCAACCTAGAAGACGATGAGTGTGAAGGAGATGATCTAAAGTCCCTTCTAGCGCCAGAATGCTTAGATTACCTTGCTCTCCTTGGTTAAGGTGACTTCTAAGCAAAAGTAACATTCCCCTGCTCTCCTTCAGCGTGAATGGAGTTCATTCTGAAGACATGATGGGAAGCTGTGTCCTGGAGGGGCCCGAGGAAGGGAGCCGTATCCATGTGCCCTGGGTCAATAGGAGAGGAGCCCTTCCACCCACCTCTTCGTGACAGGCCTGGACTGCCCTGCTCAGCCAGGCAGGACTCCTTAGGCTTCAGTGAACAATTTCCTTCCCCCTCACATTAGTTTAATTGAGCTTTCCTTTTTGTGTCTGCACGTCAGCTGGTACTCAGTGAATCATGTGGTTTATAGATGTATAGATATGATTTGATTCTGGAACTCCTTTCCAGTGTGACCTCTGTGCCTCTCTTCAGCTCCCTCTTTTTCCAGGAAAAGTGGTTAAGAGGTACACGAAAACACCTTGAGAGGGAAGTTGCTGGAGCAAACTCTTCCCAGTTTTGATGTTCTGTCTGGTGCCCAGTTTGTCCCTGGCTCTAAGGGATTGTTCCAGATCTTAACCAACTCAGCCGCTAAGCCCAGAGGCAAATACGGTCTGTACAGCAGCCAGACAAAAAGGTCACCCAGCTTTCCTTGAGTGTGTCACGAGGCTCCCAGGTTCAAGGGGGGAGACGGAGCGTCTTCATTGCTGGCAGAAAGATAAATTTCTGCAGCCTTGTTTACGTGTCTCAGACTGGCAGTTGTGACCTTCAGGTGAGTGACAGGGGATTAGGGAGAAGCTGAATTGCTCATTGGTTGAGACCGAGCTGCTGTCCAATGGCAGAGAGGAGCCTAATGTCACGTGGTCCCTTTTCTTCTGGGCCACATCCCACCTTCCTCTTTTTCTAGTGTCCTCATCAGTTCTCTGGCTGGCTTTCCCTCCCTCCCCCTGCCCCTAGGTCAGCTCAGGCCCCACCAGTATTTTTCATCACAACGCATGTCTTCCCAAGTCCTATGCCTACACTCCCTTGGGAGTATGTCAGGGCTCTGTTTGCAGGACTGTGGGATAGAGACAACCGAGGGCCTCTCATCTGACCCGAGGAAGTGAGCAGTCCAAGGAACAGGGTTGCCTGTTAAGACACTTTGGTGGGATTGTTTTTTTGTTAATGGTGGCAGCTTCTTTCTGACAAAGTTATGAAGAAGATCAAGTTCATTTCAGCCCCTGGCTTCCCTTTCTGAAATATCTTTTTCACTGACTGCTCTACCCCAAAACCCAACTCTTTCCTAAGAAAACCTCCTTCCATGAAAATCCCTATCATCTCATCCTGTCTTCTTCCTCCTCTCCCTCCTTTTCTCCCCTCCCCTTCCCTCCTTTTCCTTTCTTCCCTCCCTCCCTCCCTCTCTCCCTTCCTTCTTTCCCTCCTTTCACATTTTATTTTTTTTTAAGATTTTATTTATTTATTTGACAGAGATCACAAGTAAGCAGAGAGGCCAGCAGAGAGAGAGGAGGAAGCAGGCTCCCCACTGAGCAGAGAGCCTGATGCCGGGCTCGATCCCAGGACCCTGGGATCATGACCTGAGCCAAAGGCAGAGGCTTTAACCCACTGAGCCACCCAGGCGCCCCTTTAAGATTTATTTATTTATTTTAGAGGGTAAGAAAGAGCACAAGAATGGGGGAGGGGCAGGGGGAGAGAATCTACAAGCAGACTCCCTGCTGAGTGCAGAGCCTGACATGGGGCTTGATCTCACCACCTGTGAGATCATGACCCTAGCTGAAACCAAGAGTCCAACATTTAACCGACTGAGCCATCCATGTGCCCCAGATTTTATATTTAAATAATTGCTACACCTAATGTGGGGGGGGCTCAAACTTACAACCCTGAGATCACGAGTCACACATTCCACTCCCTGAGCCAGCCAGGTCCCAAACCCTTTCTTTTTTTTTTTTTTAAAGATTTTTATTTATTTATTTGACAGACAGATCACAAGTAGGCAGAGAGGCAGGCAGAGAGAGAGAGAGAGAGGAGGAGGCAGGCTCCCTGCTGAGCGGAGAGCCCAATGTGGGGCTCAATCCCAGGACGCTGGGATCATGACCTGAGCCGAAGGCAGAGGCTTTAACCACTGAGCCACCCAGGTGCCCCCCCCCAAACCCTTTCTTTTTTCTTTCTTTTTTTTTTTATTATTTAGCTTTATTTAAACATATAATGTAACCCCACCACCCTCTCCCAACCCCTCTCCCCCCCACCCCCCTCAGTTTGTTTTATGACATTAAGAGTCTCTTTTGGTTTGTCTCCCTCCCAATCCCATCTTGTTTCATTTTTACTTTTCCTACCACCTTAACTCCCACCCCTGTTGCATCTCTACTTCTTCATATCAGGGAGATCATGTGATAGTTGTCTTTCTCCAGTTGACTTATTTCGCTAAGCATAATACGCTCTAGTTCCATCCATGTCGTCGCAAATGGTAAGATTTCATTTCTTTTGATGGCTGCATAGTATTCCATTGTATATATATACCACCTCTTCTTTATCCGTTCATCCCAAACCCTTTCTTAATGGCCATTGTAGCCAGGCTGCCAGTGCTCTGCACCCAGTAGGAAGGCGGTAATATTTGAAGAAGGGAATGCCGGGAGCGGCCATCCTCCAAAGAGCCATGTGACTGATGACCTGATGTGACTGATGACTGATGATGCTCAGGAGATGTATTAAGTGGTGTGATTAGAAGACCAAGATCAGGGTCGCCTGGGTGGCTCAGTTGGTTAAGCGGCAGCCTTCGGCTCAGGTCATGATCCCAGTGTCCTGGGATTGAGTCCTGCATCGGGCTCCTTGCTCGGCAGGGAGCCTGCTTCCCCCTCTGACTCTGCCTGCCACTCTGTCTGCCTGTGCTCACTCTCTCTCTCTCTCTCTCTAACAAATAAATAAATAAAATATTAAAAAAAAAAAAGAAGACCAAGATCATAAAACATAGTCCTACACTAAGGATATTTGTAATCTAGCAGGGGAGCCTGTGCATGGTCTAAAAATATAGCTGAGATTTCAAGACAGTATGTACTAAGAGCCCGCTGAAGAATTGAAGAAGGTACAGCCAAGGTTCCCAGCCCGATCAGACCCAACATTCTCTTTTTGTAACAAATAGTTTTATATGGTTCCTTTATTTTCCTGAAATAGAATCCATGAATAATATAAATGACTCAGCAACAGTATAATGAATTCCTCAACTCTGATATAAAAAAGAAAGAAAGAGCTAATGGTAATGAAATCATATGTATTTTAATATATAAATGCTCAGGCACATTTACACCGAAAAATGTAATGAAGTAGTCAGATAGAAAATTGCTGCTGTTGAGATACCTACAAATGCAGACTGATGAGGAGATACTGCCCTGGAGACTGAAATTCTGTGAGCAGCGTTGCCCTGGATCATGTGTGTTTCCAGAGCTTTGAACAAAGGTGAAGTTCTTAACAAAACAAAGGCAGTCTTCCCTGAATTTTCACAGAAGTTGAATTCCTACACAACTCAGTGTATATTAAAACTGTGCACACAATACTCTGTGTCTTTGTGTAACAAAGAATTAGGATCTAGGCTCAGATCATGAAAAATGTTTCTCACCTCCCTGGCTGCCTCACAGTGCCCAAGAAAGCCATGTGACATAGGAACCAAGTCTTCCTTCTACGGGGCTGCCCTCTCCGCTGCAGGCTGTCCAGGACCCACCCAGCCCACAGTTGTCAGTAGTCCTCCCATCCAGCATCCACCGTTGGGACAATCCCCACAAATTCTATAGACATTTCCAAAACACCTAACCTGACCCTCAGTAAGAGCCCCTGGTAGAAAAGTTACTGGGGGGTAGAGCAGTGCTTCTCAGACTTCAGTGTGCACTGGGATCCCCTAGGGATCTGTGCTAAAATGCAGATTCTGGGTGTCGGGGGTGGGACCTGGGGTGCTACATTTCCCAGCTCAGAGCAAGGCTAGAGAGCAGGAGAGCAAAAACAGACAAAGAGAAGAAGGGAACACAAGAAACAAGCACAGAGAAGAAGGGAACACAAACGGGGCCTCGAAAGATGAATGGATGTGAAGCTGATGACATCCCGTGAGGCCCCCAGGTGGCTGGAAGGCAGGCACCAGACAGGTCACAGTAGCGAGCACTGCCCAAAGCAAGGAGAACAGCCTGGAGCCAACAGTGGCAACACTGCTCCATGGGCAGGGGAAAAAAAAAATCCCAACTCCTTCTCAGGGTTGGGCCTGCCAGACCCTGGTGAAGTTCATTTCTTTCAATAAATCCAGCAGCTTCCCCTTTGATAAATACTGTCAAGGCTAGAACATGCGGTGCTAACGAAATATGGTTTTAATTTGGGGCTCGCTGCACTGGTGGTTAAATACTGTGTGTGTGTACACAAAAGCAGACGCACAGCAAAGCCAAGTTAATATGCCTGGGCTGAAAATGGCTAAGCCCAGGAGGATTCGGTTATACGCTTTTTGCTGCTCGGAAAGGCAACTAAATCACCGTCATCAATTTTAATGCTCCAAGACTTCTTGGGAACGTGGGGGCTCTTCAAAGTTCAGCCATTTGTGCATTTGTACCCAGTGCCGAAGCAGCACGCGTTTGTTTTCCTGATACCTTACGCCTGCTTTATTGTCATAGGTTGCTTGACATTCAGAAAATAACACGCTGTTTTAATCACCATCTCCATGCTGCATTCAAACTTGATGGTCTAGAGCTTTGCAGCAAAGGGAGGTGGGGGCGGGGTGGAAGGCGGAGTGTCGGAGTGTGGGGGGAGAGGAGGTGAGAGAATAGGAGTCCGGCTGGGCTTGTTCTGGTGGGATTCATTCCCGGGAACACAGACACTTTCGGTGTTTTTGTCAACCTGTGCGCGTCAGTCTTGGAACTGCTCAGCGAGAGACGGGAACTGGCTGAACGAGTTTCTGTCTGGCCCCAGAGGTGGACACTGCGGGTAACTGGACCTGCAGCCCGTCCTGAATAATGAAGTCGGCTCCGTCCAGCGTGTAGGTCACAGGAACTGCACCAAGGCAATTGCTCAGCAAACCGAAGATTATAGCACCTGGTCAGTAATCTTATCAGGGAAACAAACAAAGCTGAGAATGAGGTCAGCGACAGGTGTCCTCAATGCAGTGCGATGCAGAGAAAGTGCAGAAACCGGGGCGGGAGAGCAGGAAGGAGGAAGAATCTACCAGAATATCTCTACCCTTCAAAAGACCAACCAGTTCACCAGGAAGGTGAAACTGAGGGAAGTGAGCTGAGCTGTTTCATGAAAGAGGAAGGGGTGCTCTGAGTACCTGGAAAGGCTAGGGATTCCTCGCATAGGAATGTGGATATGAAGAGCTGATGGGAATTCTTCTTTCCAGAGGCGCCTGCCATGTTGCTTTTTAAAATTAGTCACAAGTATGTTTTCTTTTTATTATTATATATAACTTTAGTGACAGAAAAAGCCTGAAAGGCTGTGAACAGCGACTTCCAAGTCGGTCACTGGAAATTCTAAGGGAGGACAGCTTGCTGGGAATCTTTAAACTTTGAATATCCACACTTATTTTAATTGTGTGTGTGTGTGTGTGTGTGTGTGTGTGTGTGTGTGTTAAAAATGAGGTATGCTTATGGTAGAAAAATGTAAGGGACTAAAAAGTGCACACATTTTTGAAAGTCAGGGAGAATTCTCTTAATTACTGGGGGAAGTCTTTCATGGGGCTTGGAATGACCAGGTTCTAGTCAGGAGATGCTTAGGAGCAACCGATGAGGAATGAATGGATTGAGAGATCCCAAGGTATTTTCCGGTGGTGCCTGGGGTACCCCAAGTTTTCTGGATGGGGAGACAGATAGGGTGACAAAAGGAAGTGTCATGGTCTCCCCCCACCCCCACCCCCGTAACAAAGGCTGCTGGATGGTTGGAGCCTGGGGAAGGCTGGTCAGGCACTGTCCAAGCCCAGTGAACATCTGGACACATTGCTGTGCTTGGGATTGTCTGCCTTCTTTTTCTCTTGGACTGCACCCTCACTAGTGGAAGAGATTGAAAGGCAGGCCTGACAATTTATCTGGAAAAAGAATTCTAAGGGTATAAGAGATCGCCTACCATTAGAAAGGGCGGGGATGGGAGGATTTGCTCCCAAGCATTCATCACAGTGATGAAATGCTATAGGGACAAGAGATCAGTGGGCATTTAAACCACACCAAATTTAGCAAGTGGAACAAGCCTCTAACTGGAGGTCTGGATTCCGCATTAAAAGCCACTCTCCATCTGATACCTTTTTAAGATACTGCTGTGGCATCTGAATTTCATGGACTTCACTCGTGGCAGGTCCCCGAGCACGCCAGCCATGAAGCAATGACATAGCTAGCACAGCACCTGCTTTCAGCAGTCCTGAGCCCAGGGGCTAAGTGGGAAAAGAGACAGCTTTTCTCTTTCAGGCTTCCTACCTCTCTAGCATATAACCTTTTAAACGTCCACCCCCTACCCTCGTTCTAGTCTCTTCCAATAACCGTCTTGGTGGGGGCGTCTGTTGTTTCTTTTTTCTTTTTTTTTAAAGATTTTATTTATTTATTTGACAGACAGAGATCACAAGTAGGCAGAGAGGCAGGCAGAGAGAGAGGGGGAAGCAGGATCCCTGCTGAGCAGAGAGCCCAGTGTGGGACTTGATCCCAGGACCCTGGGCTCATGACCTGAGCTGAAGGCAGAGGCTTTAACCTACTCAGCCACCCAGGCACCCTGTGTCTGTTGTTTCTACACCAGCGTGTGTCTGCCCTTCCAGTGAATAAGAAGCCAGATATATATCAGGGGGACTGCCCCACCCCCCCTTAGTCCCCGATATTTACGGGGGGGGCTACCTACCCCTCTCCCTCTCCCACTCTCATATGTGAGGGGCCCGTGGAACTGACACCCTTCTGACTGTGCGGTGGAGCAGGTGAGCCACTCTTAGGCCACTCATTTCATCCTATTTCATGGCCGCACGATTGTTCCAGAGATGGGCACTGTGGCCCAGGGACCCAGGCAGAACCTGGGAGAGGCAGCATGATTTTTGCAGCTACTACTGGGAACTAGGCTCTCCCTTTCTCCTCTGTACCAGACACCTGAGAGGATGCAGGGCTGGAGGAGTCCTCCTGCAGTCCCAGGAAGCTGGGATTAATTCTGACCATGGAGGAGGCAGGTCTGAAAGCTGGGAACAAAAACAAAAAACAAAAGCAGACAACCCGAGTTCTGTTGATCGTCTACGAGTCCTAAATCCAGTCTTTGTGGAACTAGCTCTACTCTGGAGTTTTAGCTTATACGTGTCTATAAATGCTTTTGCTTAGGTCAAAATTGCGGCAGGTTTTCTGTCCCTTGCCATCAGGAGACTGATATGGCCAGGAACTTCTTATTCTTTCTCACTAACCCATATCAAAACCTGCTCTCAGAAAAGGATTGTCCATTCTAAATTATGAATGACTTATAATGCTTTGAAGTATGATTCCTTCAGGAGAATTTTCAGTTTTCAGCCTTGGTTCAGCAAAATTGATCCCCTTGCGATGCGAAGAGACATGGGAGAGTGTGGCACAAGGAAAGGATAGCTCAGCTTTCCCATCAAACTCAGGATTTTAATGTCCAGTTTTGGCCCTTCAGGTCAGTTCCAACTTTCAACAATGGCAGAGTAAAAGTGTCTCTGACTAACCATTCTGCCAGACTATGATAAATTCTGGACCCTAAACAAATATAATAACAACAAAATATTTTAAGGCCCAGGAGAGCAAACAAAATGGTTTGGTTCTGTAGCCAAAACCATCTCTAGAGAAGACAGGACCCTTGAACAAAGGAAATCACACTGGGTGTGGTCTGTACTGAGAAGGTGTTTCCGCTGACAGCTCGAGACCCTTCCCATCGTGCTTGGAGACAGAGCTCCAGAAGAAGGTGGAGATCCTACTGAGCGGAAGACTCAGAAGTTGGGAGTTTGGGGCTTCCGCAGCTGTTTGAAATTGGGGAGGAGGGAATCCCAGAAAGGAGGGAGCCTCAGAGGGAGAGCTTTCAAACCTATGTGGAGACTTCCCACAAACCCTCGGCTTACCAATGTAAGTTAAATATAAGGACATTTGTTATCTCACAAGATCCTGGGGGTGGGGTGGACTCCAGGGCTGGTGAGTTCAGCAGCTCAAGGATGTCAGGACGCACGTTCTCTCCGTCCTGGTTCTGCTCTTCGCCACACAGGTTTCATCTTAAGGTTGGTTCCCTTTGGGTTTCAAGAAGGCTGCTCCGGCATAGGGCTATGTGTGTAGAGCTGTTCATATCCAGAGGGAGAAAGCAAAAGCAAGAAAACTCTTCCCTCAAGCAAAAAAATATAAGTCTCTTGCTTAAGTCTAACTCGGCCAGCTTCAGTTGTAGCTTTAAGGAAAAAATGTATTTATCTTCGACTCCTGCAGTAAGATTTTAGAACAGATATGTGGAGGGTAGCTTTAAGGCTGAGTTTCTAGTCAGGCTCTGAAGAGGGGCCTCTGATCTCAGGGAGGTTCTGGAGTTACAAATCTGGAGAATTTAGAAGTAAATTGCCCATAGCAACAGTAAATTACATTTTTGTTTGTGTTACTAAAGAGCAGGCTGATGAGCTAACTGATTGAAACTCTGTCTGATGGCCTGCGCCATGGGGCTTTCTCTAGGGGCAGACATTTCTCCAGCACCTCAAGATGGAGGCCGGTAGGCAGCAAGGGCCATGCTGTTGGAGACCGTTTATAGGCATTTTAGGTGACAGATGGGAATAACCACAGTGACGATAGTAGAGCCAATCCATACACAGCACCATCTGGAAAATATGGAGGGCTCGCACAACAGCAACAACAAAATTCAAACAGCAATAACAAAACAAAATGGAATAGAGAACACTGAACTGAAAATCACGTGAAGAGTTTTGATTGAAGCTATCCAAGCGGCAATGCGCTCTCGTATGATTGTTCTCAGTCATCCTGTTGTGTAGAGAAATGAACTTGCTAAGTGTGTTTTTCACATGTAAGGGGCTTTCCCTTCTAAGTTGGCCTCTCCACTATGGTGCATGACTGTAAGTCACAGGGACTGAGAAAAACAATAACACACACTTGTGATGATTGTCAAGATGAGGTCACACCTTTCATTCTATGCATCAGTAAGAAAATCACAATGAAAAGGACAAGACTGGGAAGGTGAAAGGGAAAGTTGGCAAACCCAGTTCTACTGTTTACATGCTGACTTTTGTTTTACTTAATGATGCCTGAAGAATTTGCTTAACCATCCAAGGGATTACTAAAAATTGGGAATGTTTAGCTCCACATCCTCTCTTGTCTTAATAATAGACATCGGTGATACTGTCCCCCACCTGGTGATCTTAGAGACACACAGCTGCCCAATAACCCCATCCATTGCCCTGAGAATGGGTAAAGGCAGAGGGTGGATATTCAAGAAGAAGTGAAGCCAGCAAAGAACAGCCCAGAGAAATCACTAGAGGACAAGCTCAAGGCCCAGATCAAAAGATGTGGTGAGAGGCTGACATAGAAAACCATCCAGAGAACACAGGCCTAAAGTCATCCTTGGTGGGAGGATTCTTTAGAAACCATGGTGTTTGGCAAATCGGGAAATAAGGACACAAAGAAAAAAAAAATCATGCCAGACTAAGCAAACAGCAGCTGGAACCAAAGAAGCCCAAGGACAGTCCTGAGCATGGAGAAAATACTGCTGGTTAGGCATTGTTCTTCAGAGCCAGACCACACACACACAGGGTCACCGCTGAAAATGAAGGACAATTAGAGTTGGCATGTATGCATGTCTTTGAGAAGCAGGAATAATGCTTTCTGAACACAGAGACTGATTTTGAAATCTTTCTAATGACAGGGGCACCTGGGTGGCTCAGTTGGTTAAGTATCTGAGTCTTGATGTCAGTTCAGGTCATGATCTCAGGGTCCTGAGACCGAGCCCTGTGTTGGGCTCTACGCTGAGCATTGAGCCTGCTTCTTTCTCCCCCTTTCCCTCTGCTTCTCCCCACCCCTGCTCATTCTTTCTCAATAAATAAATAATAAGAATGAAATCTTTCTAATGACAGCTTTTTTACAAGCTGTGACCCAAACATGATCAAGTTGAAACCGTTCTGCTGCCTCTGCTCTCATCAGGGGTCTTGGTGCCTCAGCGCCATGGAGAACCTCCATCTCCTTGCCTGAACTAAGACCCATCTCTACTCACACAGTATGGCTTCTTTGTAACTCTTTTAAGTATTCTTCCACACTCTACACACCCAAGAGGAGGGGTGTGTATAGACTCATTCCTGGGCACAGCATCCAAACATTACTATAAAATGGCCGTTCCTCTGAAGTTCTGGTGTTGTTTTCATCCACTGGCCTCCCAGACACTCCCTCTCATTCCCCAAGGACTATATCTCCTGGCTCACAATATTCCCTCACACCCTAGCCCTGCCGTCCTCCTAGGAGACGTTACTATATCCACCAATGACCTAGTAAATATTTTGGCTTCTCAATTCCTGAACCTTCGCCACTACCTCCAGCACCTACTTCTCCTGAACCTTCTCATCTCTCAAATCTCCCACCCTGCCTACAACTCCCTCACACTGTATTCTAGCCTACTTATTCACCAGCTCTACACCTCAGTTTACTGAGGCCCTTAGGCCCCCGGCCCCTCTCCTTTCCATTATTTACCAGTCTACTCATTGTTTCCCTTGGAAGCCATGTTAGAGTCCATGATCCACTCTGTCAATCACTATCTTGCCAGTACCCTAAGCTTCCTGGCCTATTTTGTCTTTTCCTCATACTCACTTGGAAAAGAAATCAGTCCTGGAAAAACTCAACAATACACCTTCCTCACATCTCTTCCTAGGCAGCAATGCACAGCTGGGGAAAAATCCCCCAGCCTAGCAACATCTTCTCAGTCATTACCTCTGCTGACTCAACACTCCCCATCCCTGGAGCCCCATTGTCCACCCTCCCTTCATTCTCTGAAATAACCATTTCAAACTTTCTTCTCAAAGCCTTAAGTCCCCATCTTATCCCTCACTCCATTTCCCAGAGGAAATAGAAGCCCTCAGGTGGGAATTACCTCACTTCCTGCCACCTACACCTGTGTCCATCCTCTGTTCTTTCCTTCTGACAAAATGGAAGTAATGTCCCTCTTCCTAGAAAGATCACCTCTCTTCCCCATGCTGCAGATTTCAACTTTCTCAGAAAGTTATGTTATCAACTATCCCTCCTTTCTGTCTTTGGTTTGCTCCCCTCTACTATATTCTGTTCATCAACATCTAAACACACCCTAGTCACTCCTATTTTAAATAGTCACTCCTATTTTGAAAAACATCCCATTTCTGGACCCCAAATATTCTTTGTGGCTCTACTCTTTTCCTCTCTTCCCATTCTCATCCAAACTGCAAGTGCTGCAAAGTCATCATTGGCCCCAATTCAACCCGTGCTTACTCATTAGCCTTCTGCAAGGGCTTCCTCCCCTACATCTTTATTAAAACCATTTTTATCAAAATATTTAGTGACCTTCATGCCTCTAAATATCATGGGCACTCCTTAGTCTTCATATTATGTGAGCTTTCAGTAGACTTTAACAAAGTTGACTCTTCCTTCTTTTAGGGAAAATTAGCAAGTTTTCTTGGTATCTAGGCCCCTACAGTCTTCTGGTTTTTTCCTCCCACCTCTTTGCCTATATTTCTCTGTCCCTTTGCCATATTTTCCTCTTCCACTTGACTTTTAAATGTTGGAACTACTTAGGTTCAGCCTTAGATTCTCTTATTTCTCACTCTACACTCTGCCTAGGTCATCTTACCACCTTTCATGGTCTTGCCTCTATGCTGAGAACTCTCAAATTTGTAAAGCTCTCAGACTTCTCCAATCTCCAGAGCCACTCAGCTACCTGCTTAATACCTCTGCTTAGATGCCACAAGCACATTTGTTTGGAACTAAACCAATAGCCCTTCCCACCATGCTAGAGGTCTTATATTTTCCCCTCCAGATCCACTCTTCACTGACTTCGTCAACTCTAACTCTGCCTTGCTTGTCTGTGGCTTTCAGTTGGGTGTGACTACTGAGGATCCCTGGTAAGAGACTGGAAACAGGGGATAGAGTGAGGACAAGGTATTTATTCTATTAGCTCCCTCTGTAAGGTTGTCATAGGTTGTCTGAGTTCCTTGACTGAAGATCAGTGTTTCTTTTATTGGGACCTTTTTCATATGGCCCTCTTCCTGAAGTCTAGGGCACTAACAATTAGCTGCTACCAGCTCCTGGGTTTTGCCTTCTCTCTTATAATTTCCTGATACCCCATCTACACCACTGTAAATAATTCCCACTTTAAATTATCCTAATCTGAGCATACAACCTATTTCTTACTGGTACTCTGATGCAGTAATTGATACTAAAGTTTGGACCAGGAAATAGATCTTCATAATTGTATTCTGGGGTTGGGTTGATCACGTATGAGGAGTTGAAGGAATAACCTTGTGGGGGATGGGGAGGTTCAAAAGATAGAAATAGACACTGATAGTCTATGTCTACAGTAGTATCTCAATCATTCAGATCATCAATGGTCATAGCATGGGATGAAAAGTAAGTGAAGGACAAGCCATTGGAAGATCTAGATGCTGTGGCACTCAGTTGTTCTGTGAAAGGTAGTGATTTTAAAGATTGTGGAGTCATCTAAAGTCTATGATGGCCTACAGTTTTGTAGGTTGAAATACTGTAAATTCTCTGGTGGTGTATACAACCATGGTTGATACAGAATGGTTTACCATGTCACCTGGAGCCATCAGTGTCAACTGGGAACGTGTTAGAAATGGCAGTTCTTGAATCTTATCCCAGGTTTATAGAATCGGACACTGGAGCTGAGCCCTGGGAATTTGTGTTTTCGAAAATGAATTTGATGCACATTAAAGTTTGGGAACCACTGTTGTAAAGCAAAATTTAATGTGCTTATGAATCACCTGGGGACCTTGTTAAGATGCAGGTTCTGATTTGGCAGTTCTAGGACAGGAATGAGATTCTAATGTGGTTGCAGGTGATGCAACGATGTTTAGTCTGTGAATTACACTTTGAGAAGCAAGGCTGTAAGAGTAGAAGGAATCTAGAGGCTCAGGGAAATGGGAATGCTGGAATGAATCCTTTACTCCAACAGGTTCAGCTGTCACCTAATCAAAATGCTCTGTGAGGATGTGAAAAGCATTTCACCAAGGCAATAAAAAAAATCCTTGGTAAGGGAGGCATCAGAATCCTTGCAGAGCTCTGAGGTATTTCTCTGAGGGTCCGAGGTGGCAGTGCTGATGCCATCATGGAATTGGTTACCCTGTTCTCAGTGGGACCATGAGAGACAAGGTAAATGTGATTACCGTAATAAACCACAGGGATGGAGAGATAGAGTGTTTCATTTGCAGGCATCTGTGGCAATGGCAAATTGGTCACTAGATTCCCAGAAATGAGCTGGAAGGGCAGTTTACTAAATTGCCTCTTCACATATATAGGGAGAAAGCATCTAGTTTTGCTGGGCAAAGATACAAGTTGCATCCCCATAGTGGGAATACATGACCTTTTATCCAGTTCCCTTACCTAAGACAGTTCACAGACCCAGAACCCTTTTAGAAAGGACCCTGCTCCTTCCCCTAGCCTAGTGGGACCAGTGACTATTTATTAGGGTGACTGGGTACTGGGAAAAGAAAACCGTCCATCTTTCTGAGATTATGCTGATCCCTAGACCAGAAATGGGGCTGAGTAAGGGCTATGGAAATCAGATGATAGAGCCTTGACTTGAATTCATCTGACAAGGGATCCAGTGAGACCACAGGCCAACATAATGCTCCATCCTGGAATGTACAGTTCCAGGAGATACACTCAGTAGCTAGTAGAATCCCCATGTTGGTGGAAGGACCAAGGGGAAGCTTCTGGTATGAGCCACCTCCCTGACAAATGATGAGTACCTCACCCCAAATAGCAAACCGAAGCAGTATTTTATTCCTGTCTCCACTGGGCAACCCCCAAGGCATCCCTACTCCAGCTTCCCTCTTACTTTTGAGTCTCTGCATTTCTTCCCAGGATCCTTTTCCCCTCCCTACCCCTCCCCTCAGCATCCTCTTCTACTGCGGATTACTCCCTTTCTATAGCCTTTCTATTCCTCTCAGAGGGTCCTTTGCTTTGTTGGTTCTCAGAAACTTGCTTCTCCCCAGAACACTTCTTTGCTCCCAGTTTGTTTGAAGAGAGCCTGCTCATACATAGAGCAGTTGGTCAACTCTCATTTTCAGTATAATTTAATCTCTTCTTATAATTGAAAAAAAAAAAAAAGAAATACTTGGGGGCACCTGGGTGGCTCACACAGTTAAGTGTCCGACTCTTGGTTTTGGCTGAGGCCATGAACTCCAGGGTTGTGAAATCAAGCCAGCTGTCAGGCTCCGTGCCCCGCGGGGACTCTGCTTGAAGATTCTCTCTGTCCCTCCCCACCATGTTTGCACATGCGCAAGCGCTCTCTTTCTCTCTCAAATAAATCTTAAAAAAAAAAAAAAAAAAAAAAAACCCGAATACTTAAGTCACAGAACTGTTGGTTGTAAAGCACTGTGACAATACAGGAGCTTATAGACTAAAACTTAATTCTTTTCTCTTCCTCTTCTTTGGAGGTAACCAGTATTAAATTTTCTATTTATTCATATACACACACAAGCTGATATATGGCTTTGTTTATCACGAACTGAATGCAGTACCTATTATTTTAGGACCTGCTTTTCTCCACAGGAAACACAGACCTTATACCATACAGATTTGCCTTATATCTCCTAAAATTAAGCTTCCTATTTGGAGACAATGGTAGATTCACATGCAGTTGTAAGCAATAATAGAGATCTCATGTACTTTTGACCTAATTTCCCCCACTGGTAACACCTTGCTAAATTGTTGTTCAGTAAGTATCCTAACTAGGGTATTAATATTGATACAATCCATCAAGCTCATTCAGACGTCCCCACTTTAACTTGAACTCATCTGTGTGCACATCTGTGTGCGTGTGTATGTTGATTCTAAGCAATTGTATCACCAGTGTAGGTCCCTATATGTACTATCGCAGTCAAGATCCAGAACGTTTCATCACCTTGAGGATCCCTTGTGTTGCCCTTTATACCCACACCCACTTCCCTCCTGCCCCTTCCTTCACCCGGAGTTCTCGACAACCTCTCATCCTTTCTCCATTTCTATACTTCGGTTATTCCAGAAATGTATTTATGCAATCATATGGTTTATAAGCTTTTGGAGTTGGCTCTTTCATTCAGCATAACTCTCTGGGGATTCATCCAAATTGTTTTGTGTATCAACTCTTTATTGCTGAGTACTATTCAATGATATGGCTGTGTCACGATGTGTTTAACCCCTCAACCATTAAAGGACATTTGGACTGTTTCTAATTTTTAGTTATGATGAATAAAGTTGTTATCAACATTCATATACAGTTTTTGCAGAAATATAAGCTTCTATTCCTCTGGGATGAATGCCCAAGAGTATAATTACTGGGTCATATGGTAATTGCATGTTTAAGGAAAATGGGCACACTCATATTCTTCGGATTTAAGTATAAAATAGAAGAATATTTTAGAAGAGTTAATTGGCAGTATTTATCATTTTTAAATGCATATTAATTTTAACTCAATTCTGCTTCTAGGAACCTGGCTTCTAGAAATATTTGTGTTTTTGCTAAAATGTATAATAAGTTCCAGGCAGTTCATTTCAGTGCTGTTTGCATTGGGAGAAAATTTAGAACAACCCAAATTGCTGTATAATGCTTTGCATTATAAATCTTTTTATTTTCTTGCTGTTGACTTGTGCACACCTTGTTATGTTTTAATTCGAAACACCTTCTGTAGGAATTAGAATGTAAGCTTTTTTTATAGGATTTTAAAAATTATTTATATTTGTTATGCTGGGTCTAAGTATCATGTTCTTTGCACAAAATACACATGCGAGGGTTGCTCTTTTATTGATTTTTAGGCATTTGTATACAGTTCATCTTGTGGGTATTAACCCTTTATCTGACCTCTGCAATGTAGAACTTTCATATTTCTGTAAAATCAAAACTGTCACATTTTCCTTTCTGGTTTCTTGTCATGTTTTGGAATAGGTTCCCTATCTGCCTCCCTGCTTTTACTCCTACTTTATTAGAGTAATGGTATACATACGAGTTTGTAAGTAGCCTCAAGTCCTTTTTGAAAGAGGCAAGGAATCACAGATCCCATAAATAAATGAAAATGTTGTGTGAGCCATGGGAGATTACTTTTTATCTATTCATAACTGTCATATTTCTTGACAAATATTATTCTTGCTGTGCTGTGTACATTTTAAAGTGATGCCGGAAGGAGTAATTATATCAAAACTTTAAAAGATCATAAACACCGAAGGGAAAGGAGCTGTTTCAACATGTTGCTAATAAAGTGTTTGCACATTTTTCAAGCGGCTCGAATTACAGTCATGAGTATCAGCAGCATGGCCTCTTCGGAGAAGGACAGAGAATGGGAGGAGGTCAAGAATATTACTCTAGGAGAGACTGTTTAGGCAAGGAAGTAATTTATCTTGCTATGGACAGAATGAAGAGCTCACCACTCAGCAATTTGTGATTGATCACAATTATGTTGCCTAGTGGTGAAGTGTAAAATGAAGGAAAGTATTTGGCTAAAAGATTAGCACAAATAGGGGCGCCTGGGTGGCTCAGTGGGTTAAAGCCTCTGCCTTCAGCTCAGGTCATGATCTCAGGGTCCTGGGATCGCGCCCCGCATCGGGCTCTCTGCTGGGCAGGGAGCCTGCTTCCCTTCCTCTCTCTCTCTGCCTGCCTCTCTGCCTACTTGTGATCTCTCCCTCTCTCTCTGTCAAATAAATAAATAAAATCTTAAAAAAAAAAAGATTAGCACAAATATAAGAGTGTTTAGTCAGGTCCAAAATGTAAGTTGGTTTAGCAAGAAGAAAAATGAAGCCATTCGGAAGAACCCAAAATGAAACAAAGTAAATGAAAATGGAGATTCAGTCCACATGTTGTGGGTTGATATTTCCTTGGAAGGAGTGGTTAAGAATTTTTGATCCTTAAAGCAACCTCATATTAAAGTAGTTTAACTAAATTAGACATGTTTGACACTACCACAAAGAAAATAAATTCTATTGGGCTCTACTCGGATGGCTAAAAAGCCAATTCACTGAAATGGAAGGATGTTGAAGGTACTCACATTATGTAATCGGTACAGTATGTCAGGCCCAGTGGTCTGGTTAACCAAATGAAGGCACATTTAGTAAAATTTGGTATAATTTTTTCCTAGAACTACCCTACTTGATTACAGCGAAATAGGTTCTACTAATCACAGGCTGCATAATTTGGAGATTGAGCCTGGTTTGGGGGAACAGAGATGCTTTTATTGTATCATTTGGTCTTCTGTGGACCATGAGGGAAGATGTGTCAGCAAGGCTAACATGGGTCCTTTCTTTATTTAGGAATCTGCTTAAGATGATCATGGGACTTGCTGTGTTCCAGGAAAAGAAAGAATAAAGGGTGTGACTTCCCTGAAGTCATGTAGTGAGTTCGTGACATGACAGGACAGCACTGGGGTCTTCAGAAACTCCTTTCCACTGAAGGAAATCGCATGCTTCAAAAGTCTAGGCTCAAGAGGACCTCTGGCCCAATTCCAGGTAACTTGGAGGTTTTCACAGTCTTTCCTAGATATAAGGCTACAGCGAATTAATTCCATTGAACAATTGGAGAAGTAAAGAAGGAATCCAGAAACTAGGTTCTGAACTGGAGGTGAGGGCATTAGTCTTGTCTTTTCTTTTCTTTCTAGAACTGACTTTGATTCTTCATTTCAGATGAAAATCAAGACGTGGCCACCCTGTGGAGAATCCAGGTCTCCTGCTCCTGCTCCCCCTGACTCTCTCTCTTGCTGGTGTTTCTGTAGTTTGGAGCAGGGCACAGTGGGCCAAAGTCCCAGGCAACTCTGAGCTGAGCATCACCAAAGAGGAGGTAAATGTGCCTAGTGCTAACCGAGCATATAAAATTGTAACATTTGCAATTTTCTTTAGGTATTTTGGAGCCTGTGACTTTCCCCCCAAGTCTCACATAGTTTCTTAAGTCCCTGAGAAGCTCACAGGCCCGAGGCCCTAACCTGTGGAGCCCAAGGGATGGAGGACCCAGAAAGGAGTGCCATCCCTCTGCTGGGATCTTCTTTCCTTAGTTTCTACAGTCCCCCCACCCCACCCAGGGCCTGTCAGGTTTGATTGCACTGCAAGGGGAGGGACTCTGACTGGCTGAATATGACAAATTAGGGAACTTTGAGTCACATGATCTTTTCTTATTCAAAGCCATTTGAAAGCAGATTAACAACTCAGCTGGGTTTTATAGTCCTGCCAAATTCCTTTACCTTGCTTACCCAATAAGATCAGGCCGGTTTTCTTTCATCTCCTCTATTATGAACATGATAGTGTGAATGTAATGCTATTGAAGCCAGGACCATAGTGCACATGTAGCATTTCTTTGGCTACTTAACATCCGTTTGGTTCGGTGCCACCTTCCAGATGACATCTGATTTCTTTTAGGAAATGACTTCCTCCATGTGTATGCAGTCTTAGTGGGGTATAAACCCAGGGGCCTGCTCTCCACTGTGGAAGCTCTTGCAGAGACCAGCTGTGAGGGTGGTTATTTGGTCTAAGTTCAGCCAATCAGGTAGACTCTTCTGGAACTTTGGGCCTTGAACAAGTGACACAAGGACCTCAGGAACCACACTGAGGCCAGGGAGCCATGCGGGATAGACTGAATTGCCTGTTCCTGACCTTCTAGATTCTCCTCAGTTCCTGCCCATGTCTAGGCCTGGCCCTTGACTCTTCGGGCTAGTGAATACCATATCTTTCAGTACATTCCCATTTGATTCCATTAGTTCAAACTGGTTTCAGTTGCTTGTAACCAAGAATCTTGGTATAAGAGTCCTTCTTGACATACCTCACGCATGGGTCTGCAGTGTGTTGTCTTTAAGTCTATCCTGTCTGGAGTATTCTCCTAGCATTGGCTTAAACTAGCTCTTTCTTCCACTGGTGACAGCCTACAGCCCACAGGACTGGCTTTCTTTTAGTGGGTACTGATAGAAAATTTTCTTCTAGATTCCTTCCAGTTTCTCATTATCAAAATAACCATTCAAACAAAACTCATCAGAACTTCTCTCCAACAGCTGTCATTAACATGAGGTCTCCCTTTTCCTGCCCAGGACCACCCCCTCAGGAATCCAGCCCTCTTAGGCAGACATATTGCCAACGTTTCTCTACCAGAATAGCTAAAATTACAAAGATGGACCAAACCCAGTGTTTGCAAGGATATGGAGCAACTCCAACGCTAACCCATTTTGTTGGTAAGTGTATAGAATGCTACAGTTGCTTGGGAAATTTGTTTGACGGTGTCTAATAAAGTTAAATACATACCTACTCTTTGACCCAGCAGTTGCATCTCTAGGTAGACACTCAAGAAAAAATTAGCCTTCCCCAAAATTTGTACAAGAGTGTTCTTGGCGCCTTTATTTGTAATAGCCAGGAACTGGAAACAAGCCAAGTGTCCATCAACAGAAAAATGGATAAAGAAATTGTAGTACCTTCATACAATAGAATACTGAGCACCAGTAGAAAAGAATGACTCATACGGGCGACAATAGGTATGAATCTCAAAAAAAGTAGATTGAGCCGAAGAAGCCAGAATCCACATGACTCCATTTATATGAAGGTTGAAACAGGAAGAAACAATTTATGGTAGTAAGAGCAGTGGTTACCTTTGGGGGAATATTGACTAGGAAGAGGAACAGGGAGCCTTCTGAAGTACTGGGATTTATTTAATCTCTGTGGTAGAAACATGCATCTATAAAAATTCATTAAGCTATACAGTTAAGATTTGTATACTCTGTTGTGTGCATGTTATACTTCAATAAAAAGGATAAAAAGAAAAGAAAAGAAAAGCATGTGATTATATCCTATAATTTAAATATCACCAGTTCTATAATTTAAATATATTTTGTTAATTCTGTGCTCAAATTAGATTTAAATCCCAATCCCATATATGATGTTGAGAATGGTTTGAAAAACTTTTTTATTTTTCCCCTCCGTTCTTTGTTTATATCAAGGCAATAGGAAGCTAATGTATTTCCCCTTCCAGGAGTATTTTTATGTTCAAAGGAAAACCATTGGGAGAAAGTAATAATTAACACAAAGGAATGACTGGCTTAATGGTGGGCTTTCAGGCATCAGTAGAGGAGGTATTTTAGGTCAAAGGAGGGTCAAGAGAATCTCCCATAGTATTCCACACTGAATGGGTAGAAACAAGCAACAAACTCCTAATAGACATTTCTGGTGATCCACCGGTGGGGCCAACAGCCTATGGTGTTCCGATCTCTGGATGGAAAAATCAGCCTACTTGTTTCCAGCAGATAAGAGGAGTTTGTCTCCTGTGGCTGGTCATTTCCTCCAAAGCTGAGGGTGGGGAGATTTTGTGGGCAGCTTTCCCTCCACACTGAGAAGAGAACAGAAAGCAGGAAATAGAAAGGCCAGGATAGAGGATGCAGAAGCGAGGGTGAAAATGGAAAAGCACAGGGGTGAGTGAGTGTGGGCTGTACCCATGGGGATCAGACAGAAGACACAGCAGGGGCACGGGGAGACAAAGGGAGCCCAGCAGAAAGTAAAATGAAAACAGAGACAGTGCAGGTGAAGGAGACCTCTGTCCACTTGGCCTCTGCAGCCTGCGAGTCCCCTCACCCCTCCTGGAACAGCTGGGCACTGGCAAGGGGCCTCCTGGTTCCATTCTTGCACTTCCCAAGTTTTCCATCCCCTCCACTGTGCCTGCAGCAGCCCTGTGGTTTTACTAAAACATCATCTCATCACATTATTCCTCAGCTTAAAACTACTCAATAGCTCAACATCATCTCTTTTAAAAGTCCAAGCTCTTCAATGTTGCCCTGCTAGGAGCCTCTCATGCCTTGTCCTCCCTTGCTCCTCAGTCTCATCTATTTCGTGAATAATGGGTGACTGTGTTCAGTGAATTTTATTTATACTGTAGGCCCCGTTCTCCGTCGGTTTGCTTTCCATAGTTTCGGTTCCACGTGGTCAGCAAAGGTTGAGAAGCAGACGATCCTCCTTCTGACACACGATCAGAGGTCAGTAGTAGCCTAACACTACGTCCCAATGTCTGCACCTCTCACCTCCCTTTCTCATCATGTAGGCATTTTATCATTGATTGCAAGAAGAAGGGTGACTACAGTACAATAAGATACTCTGCGAGAGAGAGACCATATTCACCTAACTCTTATTACAGTATATTGTTATAATTGTGCTATTTTATTAGCAGTGAGTGTTAATTTCCTACTGGGCCTAATTTAGAAATTAAACTTTATCAGGGGTGGGTATGTGTAAAGAAAACAGCAGAGATGGGGTTTGGTATTATCTTCAGTTTGGGGCATCCACTGGGGCCCAGGAATGATTGCCCCATGGGTGAGGGGGGATCTGCTGTAACCCTCTTCCTGGCTAGAGCTGTCTAGTTGCCCTGTAAGAACCCTAGGAAGGTACTGATTGTATTTTCACAAGCCAGCTCCAGGAGAACCTCTGTGAGTGAGTACCTCTCAGTGCCCCAGGGTCCCGGACAGGACTCGATTCCTCCAACTACCTTAACCCTTCCCTGTTGACAGGGGGCAGGAAGTTGGCATCACCTAATTGAGGTTTGAATAAAGGGAGTAACCCATTGCTGATGACTCTCATCGAGGACGCTGGTTCTGGCATAGAAAGCCCTCTCTTCTGCTGTCTAAATCCTGGCTGCCCTTTAAGAACCATCTCAAATACCACATCTATTATGTCCATTCAGGCTCAGAAATGAGGCTTTCTGATATTTTGGCAGCAACGTGGCTTGGAGGGAGAGGGAAGAGCTTGGGACCAGAAGCTGACAGGCTTTGGGATGGTGACATGAGAAGGATGCTTGTGGTCCAAGGTCCAGTCTTTAGGGGCCCCCAGTGAAAAGGTTTAGCTTCTGCAGGCATCAGTCAGTAACCCAGAGGGGTCCAGACGCCTGCTGGGGCAGAGATGCCCACAGCTCTGGAATGGGACGAGAGCTGAAATTAAGGATCTCCTCGTCAGGGTGGTTCCAGGTGGCCAGTTGCTTTATAGCAAGTGTCCACCTGGGGACCTGGAACTGTGATTCAGGTGCCTGAGGGAAGAGGCAAGTGTGAGCAAGGCAAGGGGTCCGGGCAAGGGGATCAGAGCCCCACCAAGTCGACGCTCCAGGGAGAGCTCAGAGAAGGTGGCAATGCTGTGGGTCTCAGGTGTTAAGAGTCCTGGTGGATGCCACAGTCATGAACTGTCAACAAACCACAAATTCCCACCTGACCAGGTGCCAGTCACCCCGACCAGAGCCCAAGAATGGCTGAGCTTGAGGTCAGAGGGTGTGGTGAGCAGTAGCTGCCTTAGGCTCCAGGAGGCAAGGGCTGTGCCTCTCCTGCCCTCTGCTCTGATCTCCTCCCCTCCATCACCATGATGGTCGCTGGCACCTCTCCTCACTTTGTGATCTCCTCCTGGAAATACCCCCACAGCAGGTAGCAGAGGGCCAGGTACACACAGTACATAAGGATAGGTTGGATCGAATTGCATTTAGCTCATTGGCAGCTCGGGCTTTGGTCTGTACTACGCTGTCCAGCCCAGTCCTTTTCCAGATTTTTTCTATATCACGGATCAGGACTCCTCTTCCTCCACATGTAGAAAAATGGCACCGCAGTTCCTCTCCATCCTTGGGATGGGGAGGGGAGGAGCTGGGACCTGTAGGAAATGGAGGGCAGTGCCTTGTGTCCCACACCTTTCCTCCCTCTGCTCCTCAGCCAAAGTGATCTATTCCTTCTTCCTTTCTGGCCCCAGCATCAGTGGAAAACTGGAGCTGGTTGCCATGGAGACCAGCCAACCAGCTTCAGAGTGCCTGTTTATTAAAGATGAAAGTAATGTATGCCTGGCTGATCTGAGCAGCTGTCAGAGATTCGACTGTTAGCAGAGGAAGTCACTAATTTCGAGGCATAATCACTCATCTAAGAGAGAGACGGCCCCCCTTCATCTTCCGAGTGGAGCTGGGCCCTGTGGGTAAGGTCTACCCCAGAGGGTGTTTCTTGTTCTTTCTTCCTTTTTTTCCTCCTTTCTTGTTCTGTTCGTTCTTTCTTTCTTTCGTTCGTTCTTTCCTTCTTTCTTCCTTGTTTATTTTATGACTAATATGGTAATGGTACTTTTTTTCTCCCTTATTTCCTACTCAAAATATATAGTCTTGCAGTCATGTGATGGACTAATTCGGCTTCGTGGGCAGGCCCAGGAAACCCAAACCCTCTCATGACGTTGTTTCCTTTGGAAAGTGTATTCTGGATTCCAAGCCACCTACTTACAAATGAGGTTGTCTGTTTGTTCATTCAACAGTCTCCGCCAGGTGTGCAGGAGCAGAAGGAGGGGGGTGAGCCCCGCGGAGAGCAGCCTTGATGGACATTGTGTGCCCCTCGGCAGGTGGGAGAAGCAGGCACCTTTCGAGGGAGGCAGTAAATGAGAAGAGAGGTGGGGGGTCTTGCATCTTTCAGCCAAATGAGCTGTGTGATCTTCAGAAAATGGGTCCCTTTCTTTTTGTCTTTTTGCTCTTTTCATTCATTCAGTGATAAAATCTGAGAGCAAATCTGAATCCCAAGGTTCACAATTTAGATTCACCAAGTGTTCTCCAAAGCCGACGGAGCAAACTGGGCTAATCACTGCTGGGTTGTAAGGAGCGGCCGTGCCCGCGGGGAGCACTCCGGGAGCCAAGAGGCTGCTGGGAGCTGATCCCCACTGTCTCATCACAGCGTGGCCAACTCGCTCATCCCTTCTGCCCTCCGTTTCCTCATCTGAAAGAGAAGGGATGAGTAAGCTAAGTCCAACTAGTCTTTCATTTCGTAGGCCCTTAAGTGTTGGCTTCCGTGAACAGAAAGGGTTCCTAAAGCTGGACAGCTGAACCGGGGTTAACCCTGGGTCTAGGTCACTGTTAACCAAGTACAATCTGTACCTCTGGTCAAGGTTGTCTCAGGCCAAGGCAGGTGCTTGTTTCCATCTCTTGGCATCAGTATGCAGGCACTTCTGTGGCAGGTCTGGGCCGGAGCTCCCGTCCCATTTCTCTTGAGCTGCCCCGTGTCTGGGAATGAAGATGGAGCATGAAGCTAAAGAATGGAAGTGAGTATCATCAGTGCCTTTTAAAAAAAAATATTTTATTAATTTATTTGACAGAGAGAGAAAGAGAGAGGGCACAAGCAGGGGAGAGCAGAAGAGAGAAATGGAGAAGCAGACTCCCGATGAGCAGGGAGCCTGACACGGGGTTCTATCCCAGGATCCAGGGATCATGACCTAAGCCAAAGACAGATGCACCCCTCATCAGTGCCTTTAGAACACAGTGCACCCAGAACCCAGATTAGCCTGGGCTCCAACAAGGCAGCTTCCAGGCAGGCAGGCCTCAGAACTGCCACCAGCAGTCCCCTGAAACTCTTATTTCTCACCTGCTCCATACCTCAGGTAGGCAAAGCAGCTGTCTCATGTCACTGCGATGCTTCCTCCTTTCCCTGCGTTCATCCTGAAACCATTTTTCCCAAAGACATGCACGGTCTTAGGTTTGCATGTTTTATTGAAGGAAATTTGAATCCCATTTATGGGATGCCGACATAGGTCATAACTTAACCCTTTTTATAAACACATGTATTTTTAAAAGTTTTTATGCCAATTGTATAAAACAGGAGAGGAAGGGAAGAATACTCATTCATCCATCCACCCATTTAACAATTACTCATGGTAGGCACTTCCTAAGAGTCAGGTGTATTTATGAGATAAATCAAGGACTATATACTTATTTTTCTTAAAATCTGCTTTGTTGAGGTATAATTTATATACAAGAAATGCACCCATTTTGTGTGTACAGTTTGATGCATTTTGACAATCACAGTGAAGATATGGAACATTTCCATTACCCCCAGAAAGTTTTTTTGACTGTTTTGCTGTCAATTCTTTCCTCCTTTCCAACCCCCAAACCCCAGGCAAACCAATGCTGTCATTTTACTTGTGCCTTTCTAGAAGGTCAAATAAGGGACATAACTTTTAGTAGAGAATACAGCTTAAAAAACAAAGAGGCATTTGTGCCCCCAGCAAGTGAGGCAAGAACTTTGACATGGGACACGTAGACTATGCTGCTGAAACACATAAGTGATGTGAGCAGACTTGGAAGCTGAGGTCTGAAGGCCTAATAACAGTGAATCAGGTGAGCAGGAATGAGAGTAAGGAGTGTTTCAAGCTGTGGGAACATTATACAGCAAGGCCAGGAGGGGAAAGCGTGCAAGGCAGGTTTACTGGGACCTAAAAGTTTCCATGGCTCGGGGATAGAGTATGAAGGGGTTATGAGTGTCAAGTCAAGAATCAAGAGATAAACCCATTCAAGCAAAGGACGTCCTTATAAGCCTGGTTTGCCTTTATTCCAAGGCAGTGGGGAAACATGGAAAGATGTTAAGCAGGAAAGTAAGGGCCTCGGATTTGCATGTGAGAAGGATTGCTCTCCCTGCATGTGGGAAATATTAAGGGCCAGGCAGGAGGACCTGAATAAGAGGCTGGTGCAGCGATCCGGAGAGAGGTGCTGGCAAGCAGGGCTAGGAAAGTGGCAGGTGGTGGGAACGGAGAGAAGTAGAAGTAGAGAGATCTGGGAGGCAGGAATGAAGGGAATGAATGACTCATTGGAAGTGGAGACAGTGAGTGAGAAAGGCATTAAGGAGAATTCCTCGGTTTCAAATCGGATGCCTGGGAGGAAGACGGCATTCACTGAGACAGAGAACACTGTGGGTGGGCAGGGGTGGAGGGGTGGGGAGAGGAGACAGCGTACTCCACTTTGGATACATCTCGTTTGGGGGGGCATCCCGGAAGATGATGTCAGCAGTCAGATCTGTGAGTCTAGAGCTCGGAGATCCACACTGAGCCTGCTCTTCTCGACTCTCTGTAATCTAGCTTCTGGGTTCTTCCATCGAACTGACCTACTGAAGACTAAAGGATTTATCCTGTCAAGCAGAACACTTTCTTTGTAAGAATAGGATTTGTTTCTCGTGTAGTTAGGTATAGGGAGATTTGTTCCCATGTGATAAACCGGGGAAAACTGGAAAGTAACTTTCAGTGAGCTTTTCTCCTCTCCTCTTTCCCAGTACAACCCATCAGGCAGCACTGGAGTATCTTTTAGGTGGAGAAAGAGAAATGGAGGGAGTGAGCACACTGGGATGGTTCAGACCTAAACTTTCTAATCCTAAATCCCTCAGGAGCCTGGATGTTACTGTTCCAGGACATGGTGCTGAGAGGTTACATTTGGTGGCATCAATAAAGTGAAGCCCATAGACACGGTTCAATAAATAGAATCTACAAGTGGGTTAAACTGTCAAACGAAAACCTTTTCTTTTCCAAACTCCTTTCCTTTTTCTCAAACTGAGCCATATTAAGAAAACTCATTTCAATTTTGTTATTTGTTTTGTTTTGCTTTGTCAAAGAAAGATGGGAAGAACCTAATCCCGGCGCTGCCGTGGGGGCTGGAAACGGACACAGCGCTCTGCTGGTGGGCGGCAGAGCTCTTCGTGGGGGAAAACCATTTTGTCCCTGTTTGAGGCCCAGGGAAGCCATGATCTTTTAAGAAACTCATAGAAATTCCAACTGAGAGAAAATTAGTATGGAATTCCGTAAGCAATTTCCTTCCTTTCACAGAATTCACAATCTAAAATGCAAGAGCGCAGGGCACTTGGCTGGCTCTGTTGGGGGAGACTGCAGCTCTTGATCTTGGGGTTGTGAGTTCAAGCCCCATGCTGGCTGAAGTGATTACTTAAAAATAAAATCTGGGAAAAAAAAAAAAGTAAAAGCCCATTCTTTGGCAGTTCTTCTAGAGGTTTGGTGTGAGTGAGCCGGAGATCTGTAGCACGCAGACCAGGCTTGTCCTGGGTTCCTTTCCTTGCCACAGATGGAAGTGAATCACAGGTCCCCTGCTCCCAGATGCGGATACTGTTTCCTCTCATTCCAACAAGAATTCAGGCAACCTTGATTTCATCGGGCATATGTCATTAGCTTATCAAAGTCTCAAGTGGGACTGCCCTGAAGTGATCTGTGCTTAAAAAAACTACCTCACCTCCAGGCCCCTAACCAAGAGGATGGAAAGGACCTCTCTGTTGCCTGCGTAAAGACCGGGAGTCACCAGCACTCTTGCCTGCCGGTTTGAGAACACTTATATATTTGTTTATTCAATTCTTTTTTTTTTTTTTAAGATTTTATTTATTTACTTGACAGAGATCACAAGTAGGCAGAGAGGCAGGCAGAGAGAGAGGAGGAAGCAGGCTCCCTGCTGAGCAGAGAGCCCAATGTAGGGCTTGATCCCAGGACCCTGGGATTATGACCCGAGCCGAAGGCAGAGGCTTTAACCCACTGAGCCACCCAGGCACCCCTGCTTATTCGATTCTTTTTTCTCTGCACTCCCTTGGACTGACATGCATAGCTAGGCCTCATGGTTGTTTATCAGCTCTCCAAGCCTATTTTAAAAGATTTCTGCTTTCATTTAAAACCTAAGTCACATTCTTCTTGCATCCGCTGCTGTACTTCCCGAAGGGATTGTGTCAAAGGAAATTCAACACCCACTTTCCTCATGATTGGCTCCCCGGCTTGCTCACTCATCAGAAGGCCCGTGCTATTCCATACTTTAGAAGATTATTTTCCTTGTTAGGTGATGTGTCGAGGGAAGGGGAGCTGGCCCCAGCATCAGGTGACTGAGTTTTGCTCCCATTTCTACTGTTGACTCAATCAATGTCCTTGGGCAAGTCATTGAGCCTTTTCATGCTGCGGTCTCTGGGGATGAAATCTGCCAACTGCATCCTATGAATTTGAACCTTAGTGCCCTCTGGGATAAAAATAGGAGGGGGCCAGGTGTCCACGCGGCTCCAAACTGATGGGAGGAGGAGGACCACAGGACCTCAAAGCTGTCCTTGAGCTGCAAACTCTGTAACAGGGTCAGGCGACGGGCCTTGGTCCAGTTGCCTGTGGGGTCAATTCTGGCACTTGGATTTTTCCAGAAAAAAGAAGACACTGCATTAACCACCCAGCCTTGTATATTCCGTCTGCTCCATATCCCATATGCCTTTGCACTGCCCCTGCCAACAGTCACCGTTGACTGTTGTTACTCATTTGTCCTCACTGCCCTGGAAACTTCTCAAGGGAGGAGATCTGTCTGCCTCGTGCTACACTGTGCCCTGTGTGGGGAGGATGTGCCTGGCAAATAGAAGGTATACCAGAAATTTTTGACGAATGGATGGATGAATGAAGGAGTGCTGTCTGTCCTCAGTGATATCTCATTTCTGTATCACTGAGCCTGCCTATTCCTGGCTAACTAATAGTGGGACTGGATTATCCCTAGCTCCTCAGAGCCCTGAGCCCCACTATGGAATGATAATGGAAGCGGGTCTCAGACCAAATGCTGTCACATGTCCATATTTATTCGTTAGAAGACCCCCCAATATTCAAGCACTTGGTTCTGTAAGCTCAGCAAAGTCCTTGCCCTCTGAACTTTTAGGTGCTCTGTCCGCCCTTCACATGAAAGAGTCTCTTGACAGTAACAGGATAGTATTCTAAAGATCAGATTTAGTTAATATTAGGCATCCAGAGTTGTGTGAATTCACGGCTGAACACAGGACAAGTTCCGAATCACGCCTCTGATTTCTGAAAGGTGACCAGGGAAAAGCTGGCTGGAATGTTAGATTCAGCGGTCCTAAGAGTAGAGAGAGCCGCTAATGTTTTAGCCAATCCACCTGTTTTGAATACAGTTAGGTTCAACAGTAAAAGCCTAGCTCTAACCTCCTTGATATTAATGAACAGATTGCTAATTCTGCCAACAGAAGTCATTGATATCCTTCATTTTGCTCATTAGCCGAACTTCTGCTCTTGGCTCCAGATAAAGATGGGTAGAGCACTTGGGGCAACCACCCGAACAGTTTTGTCAAGACGAACTAATGGGAGCAGTAGAAGCCACTCAGACTTTTAAAAAGCAATTTAAAAGGCCCATGAGGCCCTGCTCCTGGAAAATGAAGAGTAGTCTAGCCCCACAGGGCTTTCCTCCTCCTGTGTGCTTACTAACCCTCAGGGGGATTTGGTCTACTGGCCAGCCTCCCCAGGTGGACCTCAACCTGGGGCTTGTAACAGATTATAATTTACCTTCTGGGTTCTCCTAAAACTGCCTTAGCTATGTGGGTAATTGTGGGTCCCAAGGGAAGTTATCAGATGGGCCCCAAAACCTTTCCGTTCTACCGACCAAGGAAGTTTCCCTGCCTTCCTCCTGTTCTTGAAAAGTCACCGTAATGGCTGCCTTGATTCCTCACAAACTCCTCTTGGCTCTCTCCTTCTCCAGCCTCTTAGCTCTGGACATGGATGCACTGCACTGCTGACCCACTTCGGAATGGTCAGGAGCCTAAGCCGAGTCATGGGGGGAGGTCGGAAGTTATTTGTGCCACAATGACCCTCTGTGTTAGTGGGCTGAAATGGGTCCCAGAGTCGTAGCAATGTTCTCCCCTACAAACATGCATGTGTGCACACATTCCATAGAGTGACACTCTGCCTCGGGCCTCTGCTCTGAACTTTGGACAACAAGGAGATCCAGCCTAGCTTTTGTTTCTCCTCCCTGTAAAACTAGAATCTACCCCAAGCACAGTACAAGGCATCCCTGGCTCTCAGCAGACCCAGCGCCCAGAACCATGCCAACCAGCCCCACTGGCTGTCATCATGAACCTCGTTAGACACAATGCACAGCCTGAGGCTGCTAACTCCTGCGGATATTTTATCCTCCTGGCTACCCTACTGGCAGGAGGTTCCCCTAGCCCTGATTCTACCTGGTTATAGGTTCTTTTCTTTTCCCACAATGTGTGCTGCCAAGCTTGCCCATTGTATTTGGCTTGTAGTGTTATCAGAGCATTGGTTAATTTTTTATGTGTCTCTCGCTAGGGGAAGCAAGTTAATCACATCATCTATTGTTCCCACTAACCCCGCTTGGGGAAACCCAAAGGAGCAGTTTAAGGAGTTGTGCTTTGCCCCATAGGACCTCGCTCCTAGAGCTGATTGGTCTAGGGGGTGACCGTGAACCCACAGGCGGCCAATCAAAAGGCTGATCAGCAACTCATTCCATATCCTGGAGCACACACAGAAAAACTGGGGTAGTCCCCATTTCTTTCTCGGAAATTTAAATAGACAACAGTCAAGAAAAAAAAAAAAAAACAACTCGGTAGAATGCTTAGAAACGAGAAAAGTGAGACCACAAGGAGATCCCAGTGAGCTCAGAGTACCAAATATTGAAACTATGGGCAAGCAAACGTGGTGGAGAGAAGAGTTTCAAGCCAAAGGAAAGCAGCAGCTCAAAGAAAATCGAGCTGGGGCAATGGGCGTGACCCTCAACACCTGCCAAGGAGCCCTAGAGTCTCCCCAAACTGGAGTAGCTCCCCAGTCCCAGTGCCGTGATGCTGTGAGCCTCCCCCCTTCCATGACTGGTCCTGGCTGGTTTTGTGGAAGACCAACTCCATTAGTGCTCAAAAAAATTCCCCTCCTGAGCTAGCCTGCCTGAATCTACTCACCGCCAGGAAAACCGTCCAACTTTTCTGTATTCTGTGTGTGCAAAGACGGTGGGGTGTATCTTCATAGCTTTGCACCCAGCACAACACATGGTACACATTAATGGGTTCTCAGTAAATGGAGACTGAATAAAAGAATTTTTGAAAGCCACAATCAACAGTCAGGTTCAGGCAATTACTGTCTTAGGTTGCAGTATCTTCAGTTTGGCGCTCTAAGTTGAACAAAGGATGTGGCCACATTTCCTAGCATCCCACCTTTCCTATTCCATGAGATTCTAGACACACCGCTAATTTTTGAAAATGTAAATCCTTCCTCAGATTCAAAATCTCCCTCAGGAAGGTAAATTCTCCTACTCCAGTTTGTTGAATGGATCAACACACACATGCACACAGGAATTAATCATTTTTATTTTGGACAGTCCTTAACACTTTAAGGACCCAAGTTTGTGGTTCTAATCGATTCATCTAAAAATTAACCAGAACTGGTTTGAGATCATCTTCCTGCTTGGAAGTTATTAATCAATTCAAGCTGCTGCTTTGAAGAAAAGTTAATCTGTTATAAGAAAGTAGTAACTTTTTCTTCCAAAGGCATTTATAAACATCAGTTTGGTTCTGAAGGGAAATTTTCAACTTGGAGCTATTGAAAATTATTCACCATGGGGGGGGGCATGTATTGATCCCCTCACACACAGGGGACAGCCACGGCCCTCTCTGGAGCTGTCAGTCTAATGGTGGAAGTTGTTCCTTCTGCTTTCCAGCCCATCCTGAGGGCGGCGGTAGCTTTCACTACACGCCTCTGGCGGTGGCAGGGTGTCAGCTCCTGCTGGACCAGGGTCAGCAAATGTTTACTGTCAAGGGCCAGGTGGTGAACAGTTTAGGTTTTGTGGGCCTTCGGTCTCTATCTCCAAGACTCAAATCCGCCGTTAGAGTGCAAAAGCAGTCACGGACAATATGTAAATGAGTGAGTACTGCTGTCTTCCAATAAAACTTTATTTGTGGTCACCGAGATTTGACTTTTATATAATTTCGGATGTCACAAACTATTAATCTTCTTTTGATTTATTTTCAGCCATTTAGAAATGTTAAGAGCTATCTTTGCTGAGCGGGTTGAACCAAAACAGGATTAAAAACGTGGATGCAGCTTAGAGATCCCTGCTTCCTGTCCCACGTGAGCCCTGGGAGTTCAGGGTATAGAACAGAGGCCTCAGATGAATGTGGTAGGAGCCAGGCTGGGAAGATTTGTGCTTCCCACCGAGGGTGAGTCCTGGGAAGACGTGAATCTCCTATGGAAATGCCACCCCTCTCCTGGAGCGTCAGAGCAACAGTGGTCAAGGGAGAGACCTGGAGAGAAAGGCTGGGAGCTGGCTCTGTAACAAGCCCCAGAGTCATGAGGGCAAAGGAGTCAAAATTCCGGAGACCCTGTTTGAAGGGAGTGTGGAGGAGGCTGGCTGGTGTCCAGCAGATTCAGTTCTCTGGCCTGAGAAGAGATGCCTATCTGGGCCTACAACGAGGGGCCATGGTGGGACAGGGTTCCCTCAGTAGGGACAGCAGAGTCGGTGGCTGAGGCCCACAGATCTCATGGGATGAGGCCCTGCCCAGAGGAGAACAGCCTCTTCCCCTCCTTCAGGTTTCCTAGAGCTGGGGAGGGGAGAAGTGAAGGGCTCTTCTCTTCTATCACTGGTGCTAGACATCCTGGAGGACGCAGCAGAAGGCACACTGAGCTCTGCCAGGGCCAGCGCTGAGACATGGGGTCTCTTCCCAGAGGCAGCATCTGCCCTTCCTTAGAGAACACTGCTGTTCACAAAAGCGGAAGACTATTTAAGAGCCACACCCACCCCTTGCTAGGACAAGAAGGGTTTCTCAGACCCAGCTGCACCCTGAGCCCCTCTCCACCCAAGGGGCTGCACATGGGGGTGAGGGTGAGGAGGAAAGGGAGGATGTCACTGGACAGGGGCAGGAAACCCCACCAGCCCTAGTGTGCTGGCTTCCTGTGGGACAGTGACATCACTCTGGAGATAGGAGGCCTCACAGAAAAGCTCCCCATTTTGCAGTTCAGCCTCCTGGACCGAAGAGCTCTTGTGAGCAGGGTCACGGTTTCAGAGAGATTGTTCTGGAATCCCCTCCTTGTACTTATTGATATTCAGAGCTGGAGTGAGTACTGGAAGTGACGCACGTGTCTGCCCTTGGTTCACTTCGATGAGAAGCAAAGCTTTATTTTCTATGAGCCTCAATTTCTTTACCCACCTTACTGTTGTTATGTCATATTTATTTAATTCTCCCAGCCCCTCCTTCCCAGCTTTTTTTCTACTGCTGAAATCCAGTCTGCAGAGACTAAAAGTTGTAGAATGGGTATGAACTTTATAGAACCACCATAGTGCAAAATCTTAGGTGTTAAAAAAATTTTCAAAAAGGCAAGTATTTATTTCCATAAAACTGAACTTATAAATTCAAGATAACTTTTTAAAAAGAGTTTATTTATTTATTTGAGAGAGACAGAGCACAGAGGGAGAAGCAGACTCCCCGCTGAGCAGAGAGCACCATGTTGGGCTCGATTCCAGGACCCTGAGATCATGACCTGAGCTGAAGGCAAACCATTAACCGACTGAGCCACCCAAGCACCCCTAATTCAAGATAACTTTTGCTTTAAAACGCAGATTCTCTAAATAGTCCACTTCTGGACTCTCCCCGCCCCTCCCCTCCTCCCTGGAGGCCATCTTGGTTTCTGTGTGGGAGGAGAGAGCGCGGTGCTGTAGAGAGGAGTTTCTGGCTCACCACTATCCTCCACGCTCCACTGGCATCTACTTAGTCAGAAGCTGTCACATCTTGTCCTCACAGTTGTGGGCTGGCATCTAACATTCATGTCCCGAATCCCACCCTGGACTCCAGGCAGCAGGCCCACGTGTTTGCGTTCTCTTGATGCGGGTCTCTGCTTCGCTTGGCTCTGCAAGCTTGTAATGCTTGGTCAGTCGGGCACACCTGGGGGCTTTCTCTTCCCCTTGCCAGGGAGTAGGCGTTGTTGAGATACTCCCTTGGCCCCTCATTGCTGGTCAATAGTCGTTGCTGGTGCCATGCCAGGCAGGGGCAGCTCTCCTGTGAAGCACAGCTCCCTCTGTTCCCGCTCTGTCCTTGACCGACATGGGGTTTTTATCGCCCCACCTCCCCTGGCTCAAGTTAGGAGGCCCGTGATGAGGACAGAGTTAGGGGACCTCTCAAAGACATTTTTTTTTTTTAACTTTATTTAAGCTTTATTTAAACATATAATGTAACCCCACCACCTTCACCCAACCCCTCTTCCCCCCACCCCCCTCAGTTTGTTTTATGACATTAAGAGTCTCTTTTGGTTTTTCTCCCTCCCGATCCCATCTTCTTTCATTTTTACTTTTCCTACCATCTTAACCCCCACCCCCATTGCATCTCCACTTCCTCATATCAGGGAGATCATGTGGTAGTTGTCTTTCTCCAGTTGACTTATTTCGCTAAGCATAATACGCTCTAGTTCCATCCATCAAAGACATTTTTTTTAATATGTTTTAATTTCTCCTCACAATTCTTTCCCCTCAAACATATTAGGTCTTGGACTGCACGGCTTAAATTATAAAAATGTCAAATATCTCCAAATTAATATATAACTTCAATGGAATCCCAATCAAAATTCTAGTTGTAATTTTTTTTCTTTTTGAAACTTCATATACTTATTCTAAAATGTATAGGGAAAAAGGAGTTCCACAGATAGCAAAATCAATTTTGAAATAGAAGAATAAAGAGGGGAAATGCCCTAGCAGATACTGAGAGACAAAGTTGTTCTTAATGTGTCAGTGGAGTGGGATTGAGAGCTCACAGGTGGCGGTATGTTTACCTGGGAACTTCATCTAACACAGAGTTGGGGCCACAGATCAACGGGAGGGGGATGGGTTGTTTAGTAGATGGTGGTAAATACGTGGAGAAAGAATGGAGAAAAATAAAATAAGATCCCCATCTAACCTCACATACAGAGATTTCCAAGAGATGGGTAAAAATTTCTTAAACCAGACTTTCAAAGTTCCAACCACAAAGCAAAATGATAGATCTCATTACATAAAAATTAAGGGTTTCTTTTAACAAGTGACACCACAGCTAAACTGAATTTAAGAGACAGATAGATGACAGATGGGGAGGAGAGATTTACAATGTCTAAAAGTGACAAAGGAAAGGCATCTAAGGGTCGTCTGGGTTGCTCAGTGGGTTGAGCCTCTGCCTTCGGCCCAGGTCATGGTCTCAGGGTCTTGGGATCCAGCCCCGCATAGGGCTGTGTTCTCAGCAGGGAGCCTGTTCCCCCTCTCTCTCTGCCTGCCTCTTTGCCTCCTTATGATCTCTCTCTCCCTCTCTGTCAATAAATAAATAAAGTTTAAAAATAAAATAAAATATACAAAGGACAAAGAAAAGAGAGTAAGCCAAAGGAGAAATGGATCAAATATGTAAACAGATGACTTACAAAAGAGGAAACCCCAAAGCTTTAAAAGGACAGGAAAGAAACTAATCACCTTACACTCTAAGGGTGGGTTAAGCTGTAAGGTTTATAGCTATTAGCTTGGCAAAGTTAGAAAGCCAGATAATGCCAAGTGCTGGCAGGGGTGTGAGCATAGAGATTCCTCTTGTGGCTGGTAGGAGCCCCGGATGGAGAATTATTGGGCACTAGCTAATCAAATTAAGTATGGATACCTAATGACCTAGCAATTCTGCTTATGACGTAGATTTTTAGAAATTCTCACACGTGTCCATTAAAGGAACATGTAGAAGCAGGGGTCAATCCAGGATTTGTGGGACTTGAAGTTCATATAATCCAGGGAAACCTAGCTAAGAAAAAGAATACAAATTATAAATATAAAATTGGGTACAGAGCTTTGGAAAGGCCTTTGGCAAGTGAGACCCTCCGAGTTTGGGCTTTATCAGCCTCTCGGTGAACTTGTCTCTGCCCATGAGGAAGTTCACTGCAACGTGTGCAGATTGGGGAGTTGAGAGCTTCTAAACCAATTTGGTTACCATACCTATTGAGCTCCTTGGGGGAAATAATGGGTATTACTAGCTCAGCATTCTTTTTTAATAGTAAGACATCCACCTAAACTTAAAAAAAAAATTAATCTTTCAGTGATGGAGATCAGATCCTCAAACCAGCTCTGATAATCTCCTATCACTCTGGTTGGGGGCCACTGGGTATAAATATGCAAGTGAGCCCAGAGAGAGAGAGTCAGGAAGTCCCTGTGCCTCTGGCATGGGAGGAACAGTCAGCTGTACTTACAGAGAGATAATATTTTGCAATACTTCCTAGCTTATTTATTTTTGGTAATGCCTTTCTACTAAGGAGAGTCCTTAGAAGAAGAGGCTTCATGAGAGCCCCTGGGGCATGCTGGGGCTTATTTCCAGGAAGGACGGTGGGAGCTGGAAACACTGGGCTCTTCTGGAAAGCAAGGTGCCCAGAGAAAAGAAAGAAACTAGAGGAACACGAGCCTCTCCTCCATGGAGCTAGATCTAGAGATCGATACTGTGAGGCCTCTGGGAGGTGACGGGGTCATGAATGGGGTTAGTGCCCTTATAAAAGAGGCCTGAGAGACTCCCTTGCCCTTTCTGCCACATGAGGATACAATGCAACCTGGTGAGCCCCCGGAAGAGGGCTCTTACCAGAATCTGACGATATGGGCACCTTGATCTTGGACTTCCAGCTTCTAGAACAAGGAGCAATAAATTTCTGCTGTTTATAAGCCACCCAGTCTGTGGTACTTCATTACAGCAGGGCAAACGGACGAAGATATCACTGTAGGAAGGAGCATTTGTGAGGGCTGCCTAAAGGGGATCTGTGCCCTGAGGCTGACGGGGTTCATGATAAGTTGGAAGGAGGCGCTGCTGAGCGTACTGCGTGGGGGTTCAGCACAGGGGCCAAGCGACATGGAGGAAGGGAGTGGCTGGCCGATGCTTGGGACAGAGTGTTCACCCCTTTTAAAGGACCCTCACGGCATGTTGTGAGTCAATGGTGTGTGTGTGTGTGTGAGAGAGAGAAAGAGAAAGAGAGGGAAGTGAGTTGGGAGGTAGCCACTGCCAATTCAGCTCCCTGGGCTCACCTCTGGCCCAGAGCACAAGGTCAAAGACAACTCAAATTCCAGCTGCCACCTGCTGGTGCAGCTGAGGCTTCTAGTCAGGAGCTCAGCCTGCAGTGGTAGAGCCATTGAGCAGAATGGGATTATTACCAGACCTAGAGAAGGGATCAATCCTGGCTTAGGAATTGAGGGAATTAACTGGTAACATTTCACCTAGGATTTGCCTACCAGGTATGGAGGAGGAAAGCCCATGAGCCAAGGCAGAGGAGAAACATTTGCGAGCCAGCTGGGGGACTCCTGACGGCGACATGGGTTGGTTATATGGCTTGAAATGGTGGAAGGAGACTGTGGAAGAGAAATCTGGGGTCCGACTGGCAAGGGCCTTGAATGATTGTAGGCCACAGAGTTTAGGCAGTGAGGAGTGATGGAAGATTTTTTAAGAGAAGGAAGGGGAATTTACGTGTTTTAGAGACACAACTCTAGAGGCAGGGAAGAGAGGGGAGGGGGAAGCGAGAGGTTTTGAAGCAGCAAGACCTACTAGGAAGCTGCCTGCCCACGTCCCTGGAAGAGATAACAGCGACCTGAGCCAGCGGCACAGGGGATCTGAAGATCCCAGATCCGTTCAATCTGGTGTGGGAAAGATGAGAAAACAGATCAATACAATGTCAGACACAGCCTGCGAGGACTATGGCAAGGCATAGACAAGCCCCTCACTGTGTATGGTGGCCAGCAATGTCAAAGGAGATGGACAGTGAACCGGCTGGAAATTGTTTGGGGGAACTGCAAGGATCTGCCCTGGGTAGCTGGTGTGTGGCGTGGGAGTAGGGAGTTTTGGGGAGGCTAGCTCACAAAGAGCTTGGACCCCCACACCGCAGGCTTAAGGAAGGCCAAGTGGGAGCCACTGAAGATCAGGGTTGAAACACAGGTCACCAAGCCAGGCTGGGGCAGAAGATACAGATTGGAGATCATTTTAAGCAAATATTGGTTTAGAATAGCTGAAAAACTCACAGATTTCTTTTCTCTGTGGTCTGTTCTTTAACTCTATTTTATGTGGCAATTGATTTAACTGGTACTTTCCTCCCAGTCTAAGTCATTATCAAGCATATGGATTTTTCCAGTATGAAATTAATCTACTCTAGAGTAAATTGCTTGAGAAGAACTACCTTCAAACTTGTTTTCTGCCCTGGCCATCCCCACCCCTGGAGGGTTTCCGGATGTGCTGAATTCCACCATGGACTAAGTCCCAGGTGGACCACAGAGCCAAGGCTGAGGCGGGAGCCTTCCAGCAGGAGGTACATCCAGTGCTACTCCAACTTGGGTCTCAACTATCTCTGGGCTGCTCAGAGGGCAAAGGCTTCTGCTGGGGGCAAATGGAGGGGAAGCAGACAAGTGAGAGAGAACAGAATGAGGCTCCTTTCCAGTTCATCCTGCAGTGATGGTGGTATACTTAGGAGAAGACAAGCAATTTTTCTAGCAAATAAGAAACTCAAATTCCCTGAAAGGGAAAAAACCCTGGCATTGATTTAGCAAATTTCAAGTGGCCTCCACATTCCACAGGAACAATCTAGAATGTGTGAACTGGTTTCTTCTGTATCATAGGTTGCATTCTCTGGTAGGCAGTCTTCACTTGGCAATAGCACATTTAAAGAGAAATGGCTTCATCTCCAGGTTCCATGTCTCAGGTTTGTAAAAAAAGAATAAAATTGAAATAGAATTTGAACTTTCAAAAACATTAAAATTGCTGGCTCAGCTCAGATGGGTTTTCCTTAACATACTGCTCTCTACTCACCATTTCATTGCTGGGGAACCCACAGTAACTGTCTACAGCCTTTGGATTTGTTTAGAACTCTCTTTGATCTTTAAGAATCTCCATATGGATCAGTCTCTTCAATTTTGTCTCCCACTCCTGTGAACTTCTGTTATATATTCTACACAAGCCCATAATCTTACTGATCCCCCTGGACACCAGACCCCATACTTGGTTCTATTTTTGCATTCTCTTTTGCATTCTTATTTATACAACTTTCCCTAAACACCTCCCTCTTTCTCTACCTTCCCAAATATATCAAGATTCAGATTTGCACCCAGCCCTTCCACAGCTGACCATACTGGTGGCCTCCCCATATTCATGTTTCCCTTCTCCCTGGCAAATAAGGCCTCAGACCTGCTAGGTGTCCTGCTGTCCTCCACTCAGAGGATGGTGACCTGCCCCCAGCTCAAGGTAAGTTCTAACCAGCTAAGTTAATCACTGTGGTCTCTTCCCCTCGACCATGACTAGTTGGGATGGACTATGAGTTGTAGGGGAAGAGGTCTGCCCAGACACCTCTGAAGTTTTCCTCATCTTAAGAAGCTGTCCCCTTTCTTTCACTAATGGGCATTGCCATGTTCGGATGCTTCATCTGGACGCCATCTTGCGCTCCGGTGGAAAACTATCAATTACATTGAGAATGGTTGAGTGGAAAGATGGAAATCTCCTGTATTGAGATTCTGACCCCCTGCTCTATCTCTGCACTTACCACTGGGTGAGATAATGCATTTCCTTACTGTTTAAGCCTCCATGAGTTAGAGTTTTGGGGCAATGACAGCCAACGGCTTCCTAAGTGACTGAGGCATTCTTAACCTGAGGGACACATCCCCAGGGGGCCTGTGGATAGAATTCAAGGGCCCATGAAAATTACGGGCTTAACTGCAGTTTGGTATTTCCTTCAATTAGGAATGTAGGCAACAAGCCTCAGCAATATTTGTAGAACCTGCAGCTCGGTCCTAATAGAAATCATGGATATGTTCATACTACATTTTTGTTGTTGGAGATGTCTTAAACAGAGTGGCATAATGGTTTTCTTAAGCCTGAAGCACCTTTGCCTTTGTGGGTGCCTTGTCCATGAAAATTGTATTTGGTTACTGCATTAGTATAAAGACAACCGTATAAATATATATTAGAACATTTTCTTCAGCCTAAAATTTATATTTTCTTTGGGCTTCAAAAAAATGAAAACATTTTCTCATATATCATTAATGCTCACCACCACTTCAAAATTTTGGTAGTTATTAGACCCATTGCTAGAGACTGAATGCATTAACTAAGAAGCCCATATTAATTATGTTACAAATTTGTTTTTTAAAACTATTTTTAAGAGATTTATTTATTTATTTATTTATTTACTTTAGAGAGAGTGTGAGTTCATAAGCAGGGGGGAGGGGCAGATGGAGAGGGAGAGGGAGAAGCAGATTCCCTTCCAAGCCAGACTCTGCTGATGCGGGGCTCGATCCCAGGACCCTGGGATCATGACCTGAGCCAAAAGGCAGATGCTTAACTGACTGAGCCACACACGTGCTCCTGTTTTAAAAACTATTTTGATAGCTTTATTTCAACCAAATTGATATACAATACATAATTATATATATATTTATGATTATATTCTGCATTTTGAAGTATTATTCTAAAAAACTTATACCTAGAATAATACTTAAAGTATTATTCTAACAAAACAAAACAAAACCCTATTCAGTGAGGGGTCCACAGGCTTAACCAGGCTGCTAAAGTGTCCATGGCACAAGACTGGTAAAGTATGACTATGATGGCATTTCCCATGACTCAAGGTGGCTTTGGCTTTTTTCCCATCAAGACTCATATAGCAGCACCAATCATTTTAGGAAATGATTCTATTCAGGGCAGGATGTTAAAGTATTTGGTCTTCCCATGAGAGATGCTTTCATGTTTTATTGTTTCTGTAAATTAGAGCTCCTCCTCCTGTAATCTCTTTGAGGGCAATTTGCCATCCATTTCCTTGTACCCAATAGTACTGGTACAGCCCTAGTCGGCCAACAGATGCTCAGTCAATGCTTGCTGGCTTGCCCTTGCCTCTAAGAAAGCCGTGGTGTGGAAGGGTCTGGTTGTCTTTTATAGTATCATTAAGTAAAATCAGCAAAGTCCACAAACAATTCTAGTTTTCCTTAATCGGAGCTGCAGGCTCAAAGCCCTTACAAATTTCCCCAGAGCTAAATGACTTACAGTTGAACAAAAGTCCAGTGTTTAAGATTATAGGTGTAGAAACAGGAGGATGTGAAGAAAAAGTAAAACAAAACAAAACAAAAACTCATTTCAGGGGGGCAGGGAGAAAGAGGTCTTCCTTAGAGCCTAAACCGACATCCCCTTGTCATACTGGTGTGGGTGGGGATTTAGTCCAGAGTCCAGCGCCACATAATATCAAAGGCCAGCTTCCAGTTAGAAAAGTAGAGCATGGGACCCTAGAAACCCCAGGAAATAAGAGAGTGAAAGAGAAGCTCTCACTGCTTATCATCCATTTATGGAGAGCACGGGTCCCAGGGAGAGGGCTGCAGGCCTCGGACTTGGACACACTATCCTCACATTTCATGCTCACCTCTGCCCTGGACAGTGGGCATCATACTCCTCACTTTGCAGGTACAGGAGACAGGCCAGAAAGGTTGAGAGGTATAGACCTCCTAAGACTAAATGCCTGTGTCTTCTGTGTGTATCTCCTAAGAGATCAGTGCTCCATATGTTCCTATGTAAGAATGGTACAATCAGTACAGTGTTAACTCAGAAAGGTTAGCATTGATGACATGCTATTATTTAATATATGGTTCAAGTTCCAATCTCCCCGATCGTCTTAATAATGACCTTTGTATCTTTTCTTTTTCTTGAGCCAGGATCCAGGCAATGGTCACACATGGCATTTTGTTGTCACATCTCCCTTCTTTAATCTAGAACAGTTACCCAGACTTCTTCTTCTTCTTTTTTTTTAAATTTTATTTAAGCTTTTTTAAAATTTAAACATATAATGTAACCCCACCACCCTCTCCCAACCCCTCTCCCCCCCACCCCCCTCAGTTTGTTTTATGACATTAAGAGTCTCTTTTGGTTTGTCTCCCTCCTGATCCCATCTTGTTTCATTTTTTCTTTTCCTACCACCTTAACCCCCACCCCCGTTGCATCTCCACTTCCTCATATCAGGGAGATCATGTGATAGTTGTCTTTCTCCAGTTGACTTATTTC
>RCUC01154075.1:0-40814 GCA_003697995.1 Taxidea taxus jeffersonii | reverse complement strand
GTGTGTGTGTGTGTGTGTGTGTGTGTGTGTGTGTGTGTGTGTGTGTTCTGCACTGCTCCTTGCCAGTAACCACTGGGGAGCATCTTTCCTGCATCCAGGTGAGTGGGCAACCCCATCTGTAGCCCGTGTGTCCTCTGGGGGAGGCCAGCTGAGGAGACAGGCTGATGCCACAGGGCTAGGTGGAGGAGTGAGGTTATTTCCTGGCATCTCAAGGACGGGAAAGTGCTTCGGGGACCCATCTGCTCCCCACAACCCCTCATTCAACTGACACTCATTAAGACCAACTTGTGGTTTCCTTGGCCTACTCCCTCAGCCTGTCTGTGGAGCAGGGACCTCTTCCCTTTCACCCAGTGCAGGCCCAGAATGAAGACGGCATCCAGGAACTGTGGGTTGATGAGTGAATGAACGAGTGAGTGAGTAAGTGAATGAATGCCCCAGCTTCTCCTTCTTCTGGGGGAGAGAGTGCCGGGGTGGCCTGAGGGGACGCAGTCCTAGGACGGTATGGTACGATACAGACTATTCTCTGAGGTAACTACTTTTTTTGCTTGACTGAAGTGTGTGTGTGTATGTTTGCTCTTTAATTTATTTCTAATCTGGGACCTCGCGAGATGTGGGAAAAGGGAAGATGCTCAGCCATGGGAGGGGAGCCTGCCCGGCCTGCGCAGAGCAGGGTCAGAATCTGGGTACATTCTGGAAGTCAGGAGGCTCTCTTGAGTCTGAGCAATGGTTGAGACCCCAGGTTAGCACAGGCCTGGCGTGCTGCGGACAGAGGATGGGCCCTTGGCCACTCAGTTCTGCTTTGCGGCTGAGCTGAGGGCTGGAGTGGGAACTTATTTCCTTTGAGGGCTGAGCAGGGAGGACAGTGCACGGGGTAATTTATGTAGCAGTCTTATCTCACCTAACCATCTGGGAGCACCCAGAGGACAGGAGTTGTGCTTTCTGACCTTTGTAGCCCCCTCCCAGGAACCTGCCCCTCAGCCTCCGGGCCAGAGCCTGGCCCACAGCACAATCAGTAACTAGGACACCACAGATGAATGCCAAGGCAGGACTTGCAGGCCGGTCACACCTCCAGTCTCAACAGGGACAGGGAAATGCTTGGGACTCCACTTAGGCACCTTCTGGAAGCTGGGGACCCTCTTCCTGAAAACAAGGGGTTCTGCTTCCTACGAGGGAGCAGATTGCCAGGGATTCTCTGTCCTTGGCTACAGCGCCACCTGCTGGAAGTCTCTCTGCACGACACCCAATTTACTGCACTCTCCAGGTGGAGTGCCAAGGAAGGGGATTCTGGGCTTGGGGGTTCCTGGGCCAAGGAGGAAGAGCCTCAAGCCACAAAAATAAAAACATAGTTTTCCCACCTCAAGCAAGTTATATTTCACACTACTGCTAGACACGTCTTTCTAAGGCAGCACTCTGATGCCAATCCCTGCCAGGCCTCCTAAATCCTCAGGACCTCTCCATCCAGGCCTGCAGAGGAAGCCCTGAAGCTTAGTACGGCAGTCAAGCCCCTCCCTGTCTTCTTGCACCAGCCTTCCTGGCTATGTCTTCTCTTTCTGAGGACAGGCACGCACTGTCCCCCTGTCCCCGGCTTGCCCCTGAGTATCTACAGTCCTAGGTAGGAATAGAGGATTGTGCAACGTCCTAGCTCCCTTCTCCCATCCCCCTTCCTCACGGAATTACCATGGGAGGCCCCCCTCAAGCCCACATCTCTATCTTCAACACGCTCTTGTCAGGGTCCAACGCACCGCCCATTCTCCACTGACTCATCTTGGTGTGAAGTGCTCGAGGTTTCTTTAAACAGGCACAAATCTTTCGTTACTCTAGAGAAAGCCCACTTTGACTGTCAGTGAGAACTGAGAAACCTCAAAGTTTTGATAAGTCACAACGGGTAGATACAGGAGTAAGAACTGTTTCTATTTCACTCCATCAACCCCTTCCCCTGGGCCCCGTCCCATTCCTTTGCCCCTGGTGGAGGGGAGGGGAAACGAGGTGAGACTAGGCTATGTGTGCGTGTGTACATGATTTCTCATTCCAGGTGTATTGGAAATGGTGGATGAACAAGGATCCGTAGAACCAAAACAGGCCGTTTTCAAAAAAGGTAACCAAATGGGAATTTAGGGGAACTCTGGTGTGTGGTAGGAGCCTGGTCAGTGGCCATGAGTCAGATCATTTCTGTCTGTTACAGAGTCATAAAGCAACAAGCCTTGGGCAGCAGCTTGGGTGAGGCCACTGAAGTTGGGAATCTCAGGGGTTGAGATGTGGATGACTTATATGTTGGGTATTTTCTGAGTTCTTGAATTTCTAGTAATAATCATAATGAGAAGAAAATTCCCTAGAACTCCAACCTGAGCCCCCAGCAAGGGAAAGGGCTTTCCTGTCTGGGTGGAGGGATTGTTGGTTGGTTGCTCTTCCAAATTCCAAACTTTTCATCCCCACATTTTCCAGACCCTTTAGGGAATCATGGCTACCCACTTAGCTGGCTCCAAAAACCACCCCAAACTTTTTCCTCTCTGGAATTCCTCACCTGCCAACAACTTTTTTAGGGGAGGCAGAAGAGAGAGGGAGGGAAGAAGCTGGGAAGGGGTAAGGAAATTTGGAGAGAAGCCTGGGGGCTCCCTTTTCAGACAACAGGCAGGGAGGTATGACAGCTAAGGGAACCTTGCAGTCCCTATGATATCAACTTCTTTACCCAGTGATAGAATTCAAATTTGTTGAGCTCTCACTATGCACCAAATCATTCCATGTACGATCATTGTCATCATGGTAGGTAGATACTACTATAATTCCCATCTAGGACTGAGGAAACTGAAGCACAGGGAGATTAGCAAATTTCCCAGAGTCACACGTTGGCTAATAATGGAGCTGGGCTTTGAATCCTTCAGTCTCCAGAAACCACACTCCTAAGCCATCTCTATGTTGTCTCTTAGTCTTTCTGTATCTCTCCCTCACAACGTCCTGTGAGTGATGCCATGTGATTCTCATGCTATTCCAAAAAACAGTGGCCCAGAGAGGTTAAGCCACTTGCCTGGGGTCACACAGCTGCTGAGAGATGGATCTGAGATTTGATTGGAATTCTCACTACCTGTGTCACCTTACATTTCTCTTGAGTCCTCTGTGTATAGAGACCTCCATGGGGCGTGACGAGAGTCCTCACTTTCCCACATCCTGTGGGTCATCTAGCTCTGTCCCGATATCAGACTTTCAGAGTTCCTTCTGAAATGCAGCTCACGTCCCTTAACTCACCTGACTGAAAAAGAAAAATCTTCACTGGCTCCCTATTGCTTTCAGGACAACCCCTCAGCAAGGCCACACAAAATCTTGAAGACTGGTCCTTCCTGTGCCTCTTGCCTCCCTTCTTACCTTCCTCTTTGGTACGGCCACTTTCTTTACACCTCCTTCCACTTGCTCCTACCTTGTTTCTGTTAGCTTTTGTCAGAGCTGACTGACGGGGAGTCCACAGGCTGAGCCCCCGGGATGTTCCGCTTGGCTACATTGGAAATCGAGTCTGCTCTCCTGGCCACCTCCTGCCTCCCTTGCTCCCCCTTGTCTGGTTTGAAAACTTGGACATGCCTTTCAAAACCCAACTTAAATGCTCTTCTGACCCATGTTCCATGGTCACCACTTTTCTTTGGAGCTTCCCACGTGCCTCACCGTGACCCCATCAGCACTATGTCTCCCCCTGTCTCAGTGGCTTATGCACCTCTGTGGCTCTCTCCCCAACAACACTGGTCATGCCCGAATTCCCCCATCGATGAGAAGTGACTGGAAGAAGGTACCAAAGAGGAGAGATTTTCCCAACAGCTCCCGGAGGCTGCAGCACTCCTTCCTTCCCAGCCATGCTCCCAGGCCAGGAGGCTTTGGCTCTGCATTCTTTCCCCTTCCCTCTGCCACTGTTTCAGACCAAGCTATGAGACATAAGTCTCTCACAGGCTCATTTTTTCTTTTTTCTGTTTTGGAGAATTCTGAGGTCTTAAGTCTCCTCTCTCAAAGGTGGAAGGGCGCCTGGGGCTGCTCATTCAAATCATGAAAGAGACTAGCTCAGCCCAGCTTCGGCTTTGGTGTTTTCATTTTGTGTAACAGAAACTCTGCCTTTTCACCCACCTCTTGCTCCCTACTGGGCAGACAGAGAGAGAAAAACAGCTCATTCGTGGCCCATCCACCCCACCAACGGCCCCGAGTCTGTTCTGAGCAAAGCTTCCCTCAGTGGCTTCCCTTCCTACCAGTATTTCAGGCTTGGCCGTTGGGGCTCTCTCTCTCGAGTTGAGTGAAGCGGGCGAGAACATCCCTTTCTCCCAAACCAGAGGTTGCCCTCCCTCCCCGCATCAAAGCCTGTGAGGCTAGCACCCCAAACCCAGGTCTGGGGGAAGACCCTCAGTGGTGGCCCAGAGCTGGTTCTCAGAGGCCCATGGAGCCAGGGTGCACAGCCCTCCCTGACTCTCTGTTCAGTCATTTCAGGCCTTGAATTGGTCTGAGGCTTGAAATCAACCATGGCGAGAGAATTTACACTATGGAAATTGGCAAGAACTACCAATCAGCGCCCCTCCCACTCCAGGGGAGCAGGTTTCCCAACATTTCCCAGCACCCCATGGGGACACACAGAGGTCACAGAGGTCTCCCTCACGGAGGTCCCACAGGGAGTCAGGAACCAGTCCCCAGTGGGCGATGGCCCGCGTTCTGTGACTGTGGTAAGTGTGTGTGTGTGGGGGGGTGGTCTGGGAAGTGGGATTGGGGAACAGGCTGCTGGGAGGAGAGGATGTTGGAAGAGATTTTTAAAAACTGAAATCAACTCAGAGTTGTTGATGTCATCCATTCATTCATTCATTCATTCCACACACACTTTCTGCTCACACCCCCAAAGCCTCTGAGATGGAGATGCAAGGATCCTGTCCCACCTGCCAGGCATTCCAGTGGTGGGTCGGGCGGCTACTTTAACCCGTTTACAGCGGATCGCTGGGTCCACCTGGGGTTCTGAGTAGGCCAGGGGAGGGGGTAGGCAGAGTAAAGGCAAGAGGCTGTGGTGTGGTGGGAGGAGTGTGAGGACAGCATAGGGCGCACCAGTGAACCTTCACTTTTTAAAAGCAACCTCTTGTGGCTTTGAGGCTGCCGTGGTGCTTCGCTTGCTGGTGAGAATGAACCATCCAGGAACTTGGCCTCTATAGCCTCACTCGGGTCTGACTTCACAGCCGAGATTTACACACGGGGTATCTGGAGCTGGACGTACCCTGTACCCCTCACAACCCTCTCAGAGCTTCTTTTGTAATCCCTCTCGTTAAGACCACGGTTAGACCAGAGGACAGGCTTTTTAAAGGGACGAGTCATCGGCCAGGGCAGAAAATGTGAAGTGGGCTATGACTTCTCCAGGCTGAAGGCCCCATCGTTGTCCCATTTCCGGTTGCCCACCCAGCCTTTAACCTGCACGAGGCGGGAGCCGAGCCAGAGGGATGTGGAGCCCTGCTTGCGTTTGTCCTACCCCGCACCTCGTACCCTAATCTTCCCTTTGCTTCTAAGAGCACGGAGATTCTGATCCCTGCTTAGCAGGCGAGAAAGGTAGAAAGCAGAGGGAGGACGAGGAGTGGAGGGCCTGGAGCCCTCTGAGGACTTTTCCCCTGATGAAATACCTCACCCATCGCCCCAAGCTGAGATGAAGACAGGGGCCATCCAGATCACCACCAACCCCAGCCCTGCAGCCTTCTCCAATCCTTACTGTTCTAGAAAGACATCACCTCGCCAGCCCCCACCCCCCCCTTCTTTTCTGCTGCCAATAGTCACCCCTTCCCCCAGCTCTGAAAGGTGCATCTGTTGTGCCTGGGAGAACAGGGTGGCTGATTCCCACCAGGACAGACCCTGATTAGTTGGGAGGCTCCCCCGTGCTTTGCATCCCCCTCCTCCACCTCCATTCCACAGAGTCAGGCTGGATGTCAGAGTGACCCCGTGCTGCTCTTTCCCACATGGGGAGGCTCACTCACCCAGGTCCATGACACTTTCTGGGCAGCTGAAACCACACAGGAAGGCTGTGCCGGGTCTTGAGCTCCCACTGTCTAGGGAGGAAGTGCTTTTAAGTTCTGAGAGGAGCCACCCTCTTCTCTGCCCCTCCTACCTCAGCTCCTTCCTCCAATCCTACCTCAACCACGGCCCCTACGGTGCCTTCTAGAACGAAGGGGTATGAGAAGGTGACAGTGACAGCCCACTCACTGGTCATAGGATCATGAATCATCAGGTTATTTATATTGAAAAAGCCCCCTGTGTAGCCCAGCAGATAAGGATCGCCACCCAAGGCAGGAGAATTTGAGCCAGTTATTGATTAGACACACTGTTTAAGCCTGAATACCCCAGGCCAGAGAGTCAGAGGTGAATGAGGGATTCAGTGTCACAGAAAACTACATTTCCCAAACTACTTTGCCCTCCAGCTTCTCGGGTAGATTTGGCCAATGGGAGGCACTGACAGATGATGGAAGGTAGAGGAGAAGGGGGATGTCAGAATGTTTCAGATGGCTTTATTGAGATAGAACTCACATTTATGTATATATAATTCACCTTTTTAAAGTGTGCCAGTCAATGGTTTTGTATATTCACAGAGTTGTGCAAACATTACCGCCATCAATTTTAGAAGATTTTTAAATCACCTCTTCCTATTCGCCAGCAATGACTCCCCACCTCCCCTCCAACCCTGCCCCCAGGCCCTGGTCACCACCACCAATCTTTCTATCTCTATAGATTTGCCTTTTGTGGATGCTTCACATCAATAGATTTATATAAATGGCCTTTATGTCTGGCTTCTTTCACTTAGCATCATGTTTTAAAGGTTCATCTTCGTTATAGGTTAATCCATGCCTCATATCCTCATTGCTTTTCATGGCCCAGTAATATTCTGTCATATGGATATACCACATTTGGTTTATCTGTTATCAGTTCAACATTTGGATGGTTTCTGCTTTGTGGCTCTTATAAATCGTGCTGCTATGAACAGTCATGTACAAGTTTTGGTGTGGACAAATGTTTTTATTTCTCTTGGGTACATACCTAGGAGTGGAATTACCAGGTCATATGGTAATTCCATGTTTAATGTTTTTATTTATTTATTTATTTATTTATGAGAGAGAACACACCTAAGGGTGGAGGGGAGGGGCAGTGGTAGAGGGAGAGAGAAAATCTCAAGCAGACTTCACGCTGAGCACAGAGCCTGGCATAGGGCTTTATCTCATGACTCCTGAGATCATGACCTGAGACAAAATTAAGAGTTAGATGCTTAACTGACTGAGCCACCCAGGTGCCCCCCATGCTTAACATTTTGAGGAACTGTCAAGCTATTTCCCAAAGTGGCCTCATGATTTTATATTCTCATATACAGTATATAATATGGTTCAATATATGAAGGATCCTTGAAAAAACCTGTTATTGTCTTTTTGATTCTAGTCTTCTAGTGGTTATGAGATGGTATCTCATTGTGGTTTTGATTTGCATTACCCTAATGATGTTGAACACATTTTCATGTGCTTATTGACCATTGCTATATATTCTTTGAAGAAACATCTATTTAAGTCATTTTCCCAGGATGCCTGGGTGGCTCAGTTAGTTAAGCATCTGCCTCCTGCTCAGGTCATGATCCTGGAGTCCCGGGATCGAGTCCTGCATTGGACCACCTGCTCAGCAGGGAGTCTGCTTCTCCCTCTGCCCTTCACCCCACTTGTGCTCTCTCTCACTCTCTCTTTCTCAAATAATAAAAATGAATAAAATCTTTTAAAAAAATAAATAATTTGCCCATTTAAAAATTGGGTTATTTATTTTTTATTGTGAGTTGTTAAGAGTTCCTTATTTATTCTAGATACAAGTCCTTTATCAGATATAGTACTTGTAAATATTTTCCTCCACTCTGTGGAATATCTTTTCACCTTCTTGATGGTGTCCTCTAAAGCATACAACTTTAAAATTTTAGGGCCCAATTCATGTATTTTCTTTTGTTGCTTGTGCTTTTGGCATTCTATCTAAAAATCCATTGCCTAATTCAAGTTCAAGAACATTTAATTAATTTTTATGTTTTTTTCTGAGAGTTTTATACTTCTAGTTTTGACATTTAGCTCTGATCCATTTTGAGTTAATTTCTAGTATCATGTTCCCTTCTATTCCCAATATGTTGGAGTTTGTTAAATGCTTTTTCTGTGTCCACTTTAGTTCTTTTGTCCTTTGTTCTATTAAATATGGAAAATATGTAGATTGATTTTTGTATCTTGAGCCAACCTTGAATTCCTAGGGTAAATCACTGGGTCACGGTGTATAATCTTTTTTTTTGTATGTTGATGGATTGGGGTGTTAATATTTTGTTGAGGATTTTTGCTTCTATATTTACAAGCGACAATGGTCTGTAGTTTTTTTTAAACTTTTTTTTTTTTTTAAGATTTTAGTTAGTTGACAGAGAGAGAGAGATCACAAGTAGGCAGAGAGGCAGGCAGAGAGACAGAGAGGGGGGAAGCAGGCTCCCCCCCTGGGGCACAGAACCCGATGTGGGGCTCGATCCCAGGACCCTGAGATCATGACCTGAGCCGAAGGCAGAGGCTTAACCCACTGAGCCACCCAGGGGCCCCCTTTTTTAACTTTTTAAAAAAGATTTTGTTTAAAAGAGAGAGAGAGATTGAGTGCATGAGTGGGGGGAGGGACAGAGGGAGAAGCAGACTCCCCGCTGAGCAGGAAAGCTTGGTCCTAGGACCCTGGGAAGATGACCTGAGCCAAAGGCAGCACTTAACTGACTGAGCCACCTACGCGCCCCTGTAGTTTTATTTTCTTATGACATCTTTGTCATAGTTTGTATAGTTTGGGTATCAGCATAAGTGTAATTAAAGATCTGTCAATTTTGTAAATCTTTACAACATGCTAATTTTTGGTTTTCTTGATTTTCCTTACTTTTTCCTATTCTCTATTTCATTTGGTTCCATTCTTGTCTTTATTATTTCTTTCCTTTTTCTTGATTCAGGTTTAGTTTAGTCTTTTTTTTTTTTTTTGTTTTTTTAAGATGAAAGTTAGGTTCTTTATATGAGATCTTTCTTCTTTTTTTTCCTAATATAGGCATTTATAGCTATAAATTTCCAAGTATGCACTTAGCTACAACCCATAGGTGTTGATATGTTGTGTTTTCATTTTCATTAATCTCAAAGTATTTTCTAATTTCCCTTGTGAGTTCTTAGGCTCATTGATTATTTAAGAGTATGCTCTTTAATTTCCATGTATCTGTGGGTTCTTAAAATTTCCTTCTCTTATTGATTGTGGTCAGAGATTATACTTTGTATGATTTCAATTCTTTTACATTTCCTGAGATTCATTTCTTATCCTAACATGAGATCTGTCTTGGAGAATGTTCCATGTGCACCTCGGAAGAATATGTATCCTCCTCTTGTTGAGGGAAGTAGTCTATAGTATCTGTCCGGTCCAGTTCATTTACAATGTTGTTCAAATTTTCTGTTTCCTTACTGATTGACTGCTGTGTTGTTATGTCCACTATTGAAAGTAGGGTATTGAAGTCTCCAACCAGGATTGTTGAATTGTGTATTTCTCCCTTCAGTTCTGTCAGTGTTTGCTTCATGTGTCTTTGGGCTCTCTTTTTTAGGTGCATGCATGTTTATTTGTTCTATCTTCTTGATGAACTGACCCTTTTATCATTATAAAATGTTCTTTGTCTCTATAATCAATTTTTGTCTTAAAGTCTATTTTGTCTGATATTAGTATAGCCTTTCAAACTCCTCTTTGGGTATTGTTTGCATGGTCTAGCTTTTTCCATCTAGGATGTTTCCTTCTCTGCTCCTGGAGGCATCCTCAGCAGTGGCTCCCTGTCTGTGATTCTAGAGTCCATCAGCCAGCCCCTGCCTCTGTGGGGCCAGCACATGGGCTCCAGCTCCTGCCCTAGTTTCTGGGCCCTGGTAACACTACCTTCCCCATATGTCTCTCCAGCTCTGGGGATACTGGCAACTTCCTGCTGTTATTAATCTCTGGGTGGCCTCACCATGCACTGTTTGACTTCTCAGCTCTTCCATCACCTAGATAACTGGTTCCCTATATTAAATTGATTTTGTTTCAAATACCTAGAGTGACTCTTGTTTGCTTCAGCCCTGACTGATACAAGGTGATTCCAGTCCCCAAAGAATTTAAGGTGCAGAAGAAATTAAGGTTAAATTATACCCCCATTCTCTACAGTTATGACCAAGACCAAACATGACATGATGCTTTACCTAAAATAAGGGAAAGAAATCCCAGATTGCACAGGGCAGGAAGGCAGATGGACAAGGAGATAGAATATGGTTTCTTCTCCCCAGATTGATGAACATTCTGTTGGGGTGTAGTGCAGTGAGCTTAGCTCCCTGTATGGTCTTGAGCAAGTTGCTTCCCTTCTCTGGGCCTCAGTTTTCTCAAGTGTAAAGGGGGAGGCTGGGCTGCCTAGCAGACACCTAAGCTTTGGCATCTGAGACTGAAGTGTAGGGCTTTCTTGTGACATCCTGCTTATGGCTCAACCATATCTGTCATCCCAAATTTCCCAAATGGAAGCATGAGAAGCCCTCACTGGACCTTTGTTTCAGCCCAAAGATTTTGACTACTCTCATCATTGGCATTTGGAGCCCATTTGATTTTAGGGATATAGGAAATCTCTTGAACTAGGAGAGACAGACTCTCGGGGGTTCTATCTGGGCAGGGTGTTGGTAAGGAAGGGCAGGACAACTTCAGTTTGGAATTCTTCCAGAAGCTTCCTCCTGCAGCCCTTTTCCACGTACCAGATGCTTCTAAGAAAAAATAACTTAGAGGTAGAAAACCTGTGTTCCAGCCTTGCCTCAGCTATAACTCACTATGTGACTTTGGGCAAGTCACTTCCTCTCTCTGGTTCTTGGCCACCCATCTGAAAATCGTGGAATTGGACCACATACAGTCCAGACTCTCTTTTCAGGATAGTTCTTATTATCCTCAGGAATTTCCTTTGGTTCTATAGTTGGTGTAGATCTCCATAGAAGGTCCACAAGTATACTGGGAAGGATGGGAGAATTTTGTGGCAGAAGCAGCATGTTGTTGGGGTGGAAGAATAAAGGGCTGCTGATTCTGGTCTCCTTAGCAGCTTCTGCCTGATGCTAAGTGGTGGTGCTCCTTCCAAATCCTTTTCCTCCTCTCACTTTCCTGCCTGACCCCTCAACTCTGGCTATATGGACATTGCATGTTGTGACCTGGGAACCTTCAGTTTCAGTTTCCTAACTGGTCTCTATTCCCTAGTATTTTTAAACACTGATTGTGAGCTTTCCTTCTTCGTGATAGCATGCAGTCAGTGACTCTTCACTGTGAATGCATTCTTTATGGGAGGTACGGTATAGGAGGAACCCAGTTTGATTTTCCAAGTCCCATCCCATTCATGGAGGACCAGGAGGGCCCACTTCTACTGCCCTTTCTTCTCCGAACTTCCATAGCACTTTACTCTGGGGAACGCCCAAATTGGCAGGTGAACTATTTTCTATTCTGGAGTGGACTTTATGTTCCTTGAAAACAAAATTGTGCTGTGTAATTTTCCAGGTTGTCTTTGTATTGCCTCTAACAATGCAGTGATTAAAAAAAAGAAAAAAAGAAAGAGAGAGAAGTTTTTTTTGAGAGAAATTTTTTATGTAGTTTGGTATAGTTCAGTCATAGTTCAATAATGGGTCCCCTGGGTGATGTCCTCTCTCGTGGAAGGTTCTGCCCCATCCCACTTGTTATGGAGCATGTGTTGTATGTCTAGCAAGAGACTTGAAGCTAGCCTCTTGAGACTGCTGCCTCTTTCCTTCTGGAGAATAAATTTTTTTAAAGATTTATTTATTTATATGAGAGCAAGGGAGAGGTGGGAGGAGGAGCAGGGAGAGCGAGAGTCTCCAGCAGACTCCCTGCTGAGCACGGAGCCCGATGCCGGGCTCGATCTCATGACCCTGAGATTATGACCTGAGCTGAAATCAAGAGTTGGATGCTTAACTGACTGAGCTGCCCAGGTGCCTTCCCACCCTTTTTTCCTTCTGGAGAATCTTAAAAGTCAACACAGGGACTCCCCTTACTGATGCTCAGGGGCTCATGGGAGCGGGCTTTATTGTGTTGAAGCTATGCCAAGGATGTGCTTAGTCTTAATAGCGAAGGTGAGCCCTTCAAGTCTTTGTTCTCCATTGGGACTGCCATGTATACTCCAAAGTGTCCGTACAAAGGACATGTCCATAAGAGAAGCAGTTGCGCTGGGTTTGCTTATATCCAGAGCATCTTTGGACCATTAGGGCTTTGGTCTTTTAAAGACTGATCGCCTTACACAAATGGAGGCCTTACACAAATTCAGACACTGAATACCTGATAAGCAGGTGCCTAACAAACGTTTAATTGATTAATAAAGTAACTTTCCTGAGATGCCTGCCCTCCCTCCACCTCTTTCTTGGGATCCCCTTTCTTCCTTTAAAAGTGACTTTGGTGGGAGTTGACTGTAGATGCTGCTGGTCTCAGCAGCAGCTTGAATAGAACCTGTATTATGGCAGAGCAGAGAACACTTTGCTCCCAGGGATTAGGCCCCAGGACATCTGTTTTGGTTCTGCAGTGACTTCATTGGTTTATTTTACAAATATATCTGACAGGCATTCATGTGTCAGGCATAGCTCTGGACTCTATGAATACGAGGATGACACCCATGGTCTCTGGGCTTTCCTAACTCACTTGGGGCATAGTGGGTGTATTAGTCAGCTCAGGCTGACAACATACCATAGATTGGGTGGCTTAAACAACAGAAATGTATTTTATCACACTTCTGGAGCCTGAGAGTTACAGATCAGGGTCCAACACACCCAGGGTCAGCCTCTCTTCCTGGCTTGTAGATGGCTACCTTCTTGCTATGTCCTCACCTGGCCTTCTCAGTTCATGCAAAGGGGTGAAGAGAGAGGAGGAGAGAGAGAGAGAGGCCTCTGATATCTCTTCTTATAAGGACATTAATCCTATTGGATCAGAGCCCCACTCTTTTGACCTTTTTTAACCTTAATGACGGCCTTTAGAGGCTCCAACTCCAAATGTTGCCACCCTGGGGGCTTAGGGTTTCAACATATGGATTTCAGAGGGACACAAACATTTATTCCATAGCAGCGGGGAAGATGGAAAAATAAAGAGGCAGTTTCAAAGTATAAGCACTAAAAGTAGAAAAACATGCATGAGAAGGTATACAGTCAACTCAACATGGGAAGGGAAGAGGATGCAAATAGGTATGCAGCAATATCATGGTATTGTTCTTTATACCTTCACGTAGTAAACATTTCATAATATTTAAACAAGTAATGGAAGATGGAATATAGTACAGTATGGTGGGGGGGACAAGCCCAAGATGCAGCAGGAGCACATAGGGGAGGCCATGAGAAAAAGTGTCATCTCAGAGCAGTAGGAGCAACCCAGGGCAAGAATGGAGGATAGCGGCGAGCGGTCAGGAGAAAGTGCCAAGGCCAGAAGTGTTGCCCAGCGACCTTAAACAAGTTGCTTACTTTCTCAGCATTGCTCTGTTCAGGAGTTCAGGACACCAGGAGAGCCCCATTGTTGAACTTGGCCTTCTTGCTGGGGAGATGTAGCCTGTGGGTCCGATTTCTGGCCTGTTACCAAGCAGTGGGAGGTTGTATTTGGCACATGAGACATTTTTTTGCTTTTGCTATGTCTTCGGAGTGGATCTCTCTTTACCGTTTTGATGCGTCAACATATGGTGTCCAAAGCATTTCCTAGAATTGACTGTTCCCCGCTAGTCTGCTTGTCCATTTGTCCGTCCATCCACTCATCCAGCATCTGTTTACTGAGCTCCTGCTCTGCCAGGTATTGGATCAAGTGCTGGGACTTGAAGGCCCAATAAGCCATGGCCAACTAATGACCACAGAGCATGCCAACTAATGGAAAATAGTAAGCCTCCACCTTTGTATAGGGCTTCCATATTTCTAAGCCCATTCTTAGATCGTATCCATGTAACCTTCACAGCTGTTCTGTTTGCTGGGTTTCAGTTTTCTGATTGAGGAAACTGAGAGTTCAAAGAGAAGAAGGGACTTGACCTTTGATTCCAAGCTAAGGGGCTTTTCCCATCATACCAGGCTGACAGTAGGCATGACCCGAAGGACTCAGGCCATGGCTGTCCCCTCCTTGCTTGGAAAACATGCCCTCAGACAAGGCTTCCTGCACCTTGTCCCCTTCTCTGAGAATGTGCGCTCTGCTTTTGGGGGAAGTCCTACCCATGAATGGAGGTTTCTGAGAAGAAGCAGGGAAGAAGATCTGGAAGAAACCTTCCTAGCTATTCAGTTCAACCACCCACTGATGACTTGCTGGCCTAGAGGGTAAAGAATAACATAGCTGAACTGTTTCCCTCTGGAAAGCCCTGAACATGGTCTTACTGTTTCTTTCTTTCTTTCTTTTTTTTTTTTAAGATTTTATTTATTTGACAGACAGAGATCACAAGTAGGCAGAGAGGCAGGCAGAGAGGGAGAGAGGAGGAAGCAGGCTCTCGGCCGAGCAGAGAGCCCGATGCGGGGCTCGATCCCAGGACCCTGGGATCATGACCTGAGCCGAAGGCAGAGGCCCAACCCACTGAGCCACCCAGGTGCCCGGTCTTACTGTTTCTTACTAGTTCTTGGACCCACCTCGTATCCTTTTAATGAACTCCTTTTTCTGAATCAATTAGCTAGGGTTGTGTTTCCCAACTAAGAACCTAGGCTGCTAGAATTTGTAAAGAATGATGTACTATTTACTGATGTGACCCATCTGGTCTTCTCAAAACAAACAGGGTTCATATATAAATTCTGTCAACAAACTGGAAAAATACTGATTTTTCAAGACAAGCTTCTAAAAGCCTATGTTCGACAAACTGGTCTTATCATCTATATTAAATAAGACATGCAGAATGGATGATATTGACTGAAGACAGAATCCAGAAGAAATTAAAAAAAAAAAAAAGACATGTCTGAAAATAGTATTAAAAGTCTGAATTGCCCTCTCTCCTGGCCAAAATCTCTCAAAAACGTTAATAAAAGCGCACTTATCTTTGTCAAGCTTGGGCGTGAGCTGAGACATCAGACCACAAAATAAGGTGGGAAGAGCGCAGGGGCAAAGAAGACTGAGCAGGAGTGTGGTGGGAGACAAGGTCAGTGTAGGTGACACTGATGGATAGTATATTTCAAAGTCCTTAAGAGAGTGAATCTTAAGAGCTCTTATCACCAGAAACAAATTTTTGTATCTAGAGATGACATGTGAACTAATTGTGATCATCATTTCACATTTCTAATAAATGCAGAAATCAAGTCATGGTGCTGTGTACCTTGAACTTAATATAGGTCTGCATGTCCATTCTATCTCAGTAAGACTAGAAAAAATGTAAAAAAAAAAAGGCAATAAAATAGCCTACCGTAAACTCACCCTTCCTGCTACACCATAGGAAAGAACAGAGATCTTCTCTGCAAGGTGAGATCTGGAGAGATCCAGCATAAGGAAGCATACTCCGAGTCCCCTGGAGGGAGCCAGATTAGCAGAAACTCAGTCCTGCCTTACTTGCAGCTGGAGCCCTTGTCAAAGTACCCATTTCTTGGCTCTACCCCGAGGGTCCTACGGCTTCCTGTCCCTCTGGGCAAATAGATCGAGTTCCAAGATGGTACCACTTATTCCTCCCTCCACCTCCAGTCCCTGTTTTCTTTTACTTGGGAACAATCTATTCCCATGTGGAAGCCCAGGGTAGTGGGCTTGGTATTGATTTAGGGTTCTAGCCTGATAGGGACGCCCTAAATTTGAGAAAGGTTCTGCTTTGAACCTACCTAGAATTTTGTAATTTGAACCTCTAAAGAAGAAGCTCTTTTAATTCCAGGGTATGTGTATATTTCGTGTTGGTTGCTCGGTGTTAGGAATTCTATTTGGAGAGAGGCTGTCATTTGTTTAGGGCGTAGGGCCTTTGAAGGTCATTATCAGGTTTTGGGCCACTACGAAGGAAAAGGAGCAACAGGGTGAGGTGAGGAGCTTTCGGGCGGCAGGCAGAAGGAGGCAGCTCTCCAGGAGGAGGAAAAGGGAAGGAGGGACGGGCACAGACTAGCATGAGGCCTCAGGTCACCCAGACACCTGTTGCATGGCCCGGTGGCGGTTTCCTGCTGCTCGCGAGGACACGCGTGCACAGAGAACACAATAGGTTTGTCTTAACAAGAAGATGCTTCCTGTTTTGCCACCTGGTTCCGTGCCGAGAGGAAGAGTTTATGGGTCTGTGTTTTTCATGTCGCTGAGCTCTGTGAGGGAAGGAGTGGGGGCAGGTGAGGTTGGGGGTCTGGGGAAAGGTGAAAGGGAAAGCAGGGGAGCCATTTGTCCTTCTAGAATGGCTCAGAGAAACCTCATACCATTCTAGTTTCGGCCAGTGGGGGGGAGTGATGGCCGCACTGCCCTCCTGTCCCAACAGCCCCATGCCAGGGCCCCTGCGTGCACCTGATGGTTACCCAGAATCTCCTTGGCTTTTTTGGTTCCTTACTGAGAGACTTCTGCAGTAACCTTTATCTTGGTGAGGAGGCAAGAACAGCTGGAAACTTGGACTGAAATAGCCTCTGTGGTGAAAGCAGAGGCCGGAAAAGGTGATGCTGATCTCAGGGTAAGTGATGAATGAGAAATCCAGTGTGCCTGCACCCCCGCTCCCACCCCAGACGGAGCCCAACACTGGGCTAATCCTACATATTTCACAGTACAGTGTGTACATTTTATTTTAATTAAGTTTTGTCGATTAATTAAATTTAGTTACATTTAATCAATTAGTTAAGTTTTTAAAGATTTTATTTATTTGAGAGAGAAAGAGCGTGTGGGCGTGTGTGCACGTGTGAGAGAAAGAGAGAATGAATGCGAGTGGGGAGGGAGAGAGGGAGAGGGAGAAGAAGACTCTCCACAGAGCAGGGAGCCTGATGTGGGGCTTGATCCCAGGACCCCGGGATCATGACCTGAGCCGAAGGCTGATGCTTAACCGACTCAGCCACCCAGGTGCCCCTAATTAATTCAAGTGTGTGAGAGCGTAAGCTTTATTTCTACTCTCAAACTCTTCCAACTTTGCATGAAGTCCTCATCTCTACCTCGGAGATGGCAGAAGTTGTAATAAGCGATGCACCGCCATGCACAACACAGTGAATTTTAGCGTCGCCCCCCCCTCCCCCCGCCACACACACACTTTGGGAGAACAGAGGTCACACTATACCCTTTTGGAGACACCCCAAAGGTTGTCTGGTGTTTTGGTTCATAAAGGATTTGGTTCAATTTCTTGCTTAGGATACTAAAAGGCACATAAAGTTTGGTTGATCAGCCCCTCTGGGCTGGGGTGGGGAGAAGGTGGACAGGGAAGTGGTCTGGGACAGAGGGGCAGACCATGGATGTGAGCTGAAGTTCTTGTCGACAGAGGGAGTTGATCCTGGGTGGCTGCTGGGGTGGCTAAGGTCCGCCTGAGTGCTCAGCCTGGATGGATGCTGGCCTGGTAGCCATCGTCTGCTCAATCCACCAGCTCACTGCCCCGGAACCATGGCTGGATCTTCCTCTGGGCCCCCTCCATGGAGTCGCTGGCACTAATGAGCTTCTTGCTGATGTGGATGCTGAAGTCTCCCCTGATCGTGCCGGGGACAGCCTCAGCAGAGTCAGTGGCCTAGTCCTAACATGGCCCTTGAGGAGCAGACCACACTGGGGCCTTCCCAGACCATGGCTGCCACTGGCCAGAGCTCATGTAGGTGATGGGGGCCGGGTAGAAGGGCTTCCTCTGCAGGTCTTGGTAGTGCTTGGCAAGGACTCTGGTGCCTGCAACATCTTCATCCCCACCAGCCTCTCAAAGCACTGGATCCCACCCCCAACAAGCCGCTGCTCTACCCCATTTGGCTTCACTGCAGCCAGGGTCTGCTCCTATGTCCAGGAGCTAGGGCACGTGAGCAGGTTCAGGCCCGGAGCCAAGAGCCACTCAGCAGCCCAGGCTCTGTGGTGTGTTCCAAGAGGCTGCCCATGATCTCCCACTTGGGGGCTGCTGGCTGAGCACCTAGAGTTTGTACATTTTGTTATTAGAAAGCCCAGTGTCTATACGCTTGTTTAGCTCAAGAACATCTGTTGTGATAGAAGAGTATGGGGTTCCCGTCTGTGCTTGGCCAGCCAGGTTTCTAGGAGGCCCTCTCTTGTTTCCTCCTTTGGGAACTGAACAAGATAATCTTGGATGTCCTCTCTGGTCTCACAACTGGGGAATTCCGTTGCTCATATCCAGGAAGGGTGGTGAGGTTCAGAGAAGCTTAGTTTATGAACATTTAGGAAATCCTAGTAGAGCTTTGGTCAGCAAGAAAACACAGGAGGAGTCTTGAAACCATCCACACAGTTGTTTAAGGAGACCATCTCCTCCCTCCTCCTCTTGTACCCTCGCCACAGCATGCAAAGCCCTTCTCAACAAGGCTCATTCCCCACCTGCAGCCTCAGTCTCTGACTCCCGCCTGTACCTAGCCATTCTGGGCCAACTTTGAGTTCCCCTAAAGCACGGTGCACATTCATTCTTCTGGACTCTTCTACATGCTCTTCTCCCCAGGAGAGAAGGCTCTTTCTCCCCCTGTTAGACTCTGACTCATCATTCAAGAACCAGCTCCAGTAGCCCTCAGTTCCTGCAGAATTTCTGATGCTGCCAGCCCAGAGCACGCCATTCATACCTGATGCCCACAGCATGCTCTTCACAGTCCTACGATAACACCCCTCAGTCCAACATTTATTCTAGGCACGTATGCATTTTTCTCTCTCCGTCAGGTTACTACTCAGTGGCACCTTGTTTATTTCTTAGACGCTTAACCCAGCACCTGGCATATTCTCGGTGCTCAGACCAGTGGATATGAAATCAAAACAAAGCATTTTTCTAAGATTCGCCTAGAGCTCATGAAATAGTGGCCACTCTTTGGTACAGCTAGGAAGGAGATGGGCAGAGGAGGGAAGCATAATGGGCCTATCTTCATCTAACTGCATGGCCACCTGCCCCCGCTCCTCAACGGTTAGTGTCAGCTTTGGCTTCTGAGTAAAACTCATGAGGTCCCCACTCTGGGAACTCTCCCAGACTGATAAGGCAAGTCAGCAATTTTAAGGATCTTACCTACTGTTTGAGGAAGGAGGGGAGCTGATACTCAAGACTCTTGGTGCCGGAACCGGCATCACCGCATTTAATCTCCCAAGAATCCTATGAGGTAAGTACTCTGATGCCCATTCTACAGATGAGGAAAGAGAAACTCGGAGAAGTTAAGGACTTTCCCAAAGGGGACTGACAGCCAGTAGCAGAGAGCAAGGAATGGAACTCCCCCATCTATCCTCTTTCCCCTAAGCAACACTAGCTGGTAACCAAGAACCCAACTTCATAACCACCGAAAGCCCCGACGCTGAACGCCTTTGAAGCCAACAAACCTGCAGAAGAGGAATCCCCTTACAGACTGGGTGTCCCTTCCAAAGCCGGCTTCACGAGCGTTTCTGATTGGGAGGGTAGGTCACGTGCTCGCGTCCTAGCCTCAAGGGAGCTTGGGAGTTGGAGTTCTTGATTTCTCAGGGAGGCAAGACTGTAAGGGAATTTCCTCCAGAAAGGCCATTCATAAGATGATGGGCATCTACAAATATGACAGATGTTCACAATACTGACTCACCCTAAATGTCACAGAAAGGGAAGTTATTTTAGATGCCCGAACAAATTTGCTCTTTCAAATCCTGCTCCTTTCTTAAAATTTGATTTTAAGGGAGAATTTTTATTACATAATTTTGGGGATTATAAGTTACGTATGGTAAAGTTCACCTCATTTAGTGTACATGTCTAGGGGTTTTTATAAATGCAGACAGTTGTGTAACCACTACCGCGAGCAAGATAGAGTATACAACTGTTTCATCGCCCCCTGTAGTTTTTGAAGCAAAGACCTTCTAAGCAAAGAACAAAAAATAAAGCTGAAGAGATTTTATGTGTAAATATCAACATTGGCAGGCCGAGTCTCCCCCTCCTTGGCTCCCGGACCAGGGACAGAGAGACAAAGTTTACCGAAAAAAGACTGAAATGGTCCAAAGTATCATCTCCTTTCAAATGCCAGGTTTAGGGTTTAATGCAAGACGATGGATGAGGTTAACTGTTGCGGTTCTAGCTCACCACACGAATGCCTGCTTAGTTTGACAGGCATTCAAACGTGGCTTCCCACAGATCCGGGCAGAGGGAGGCCCGTGTCTGACCTTCCGACTGCATTCTTCGACAGGCGAGCGACGGGCACATGGTGGGTCTGTGTCCCCACTTCTGTGTCAGGTTCCAGTCACAGGATCCAGAAAACCCTGGGTTCAAGAGGTGGCCAAAGGTTGGCATTGTGTAAGGGTGGTGGTGTAGAAGTAGCTTAGACGTGCAGGCAGAAGAGGAAGGGAGCGAACTACAGGCCTGGGCTGGGGGCTGGAAGGAAGCTCTCCATGGAGCCCTGGGATTCGAAATTTGAACATGGCCTTTTAGGTCACTATAAAATATACTTTTCATTATAGAGACATAGATTCTCAAAATAGGATAGAACCTATCTTATTTAACAGTTTTTAGCTTGATTTATAGCATAAATATCTGGGCACGTGGTATGTAGGCCTCTATTGATTGGTACGCTTGCCCGGGCCCTGCATGTGTTCGAGACAGGCCTAAATGAATGTGTTGAGCTTCCTCAGAGATACTTACCAAAGCTTCCTGCAGGCCAGGCTCCCTGATCGTAGCCCTGTAGCCCTCTCCCGGAGAGGTGAGAGAGGAAGAGAATGAGCAAACATTTTCTTTTTTAAGATTTTATTTATTTATTTGACAGACAGAGATTATAAGTAGGCAAGAGAGGCAGGCAGGGAGAGAGAGGAGGAAGCAGGCTCTCCGTGGAGCAGAAAGCCCGATGCGGGGCTCGATCCCAGGACCCTGGGATCATCACCTGAGCTGAAAGCAGAGGCTTTAAGCCACTGAGCCACCCAGGTGCCCCATGAGCAAACATTTTTAAACATTAACCATGTGTTTGAATCTGACTGGGGCCCGACTACCCTGACCGGTGGGAGGGTAGAGGGGGGACCCCTTATGTTTCCAGAACCTTCTCTGGGTTGACCCTACCCTAGGGCAAGGAGAGTGCGAACACTTGGGCTGTGGAGCCAGGGAAAGAAAGGGAGGTGGGGAGGGTTCTGCACAAAACCTTTGGCTTTGAGTCATTCCCAATTTCAAATCCAGGCCCCACTATGAGCTGATTGTTTGATTCTGACAGAGCCGTGTGACTACCTGGAACCTCAGTTTCAGCACCTGTGTAGGTATGATTGCTCACGGAGTTTCCCCTGAGTCTCTGGGAGGATGACCTGAAGCAGAGCTAGGGAGTCACCGGGCCCACAGCAGTTTCTCTACAGCGCTCCGTCTCCTCTCTCCTTCCTCTTGTTGGCTGAATCACTGAGCCCATTTTGGCATTCTGTAGGTCTCTACAGCTGAGAAATCTAAAAATAACCTTGAATTATGGTGGGTTTAGGCTTGAGGTCTCTGACAAGCACTTCTGTGTAAATAGCAGAAGTGAAAAAAAAAAGCCATTTTATTTCTAGTATTTGAAACTCAAAGAACTCTCATCCTGTGGGCAACTCATAGTGGAGGGACGGGGGTGGTAAGGGCGCAGATTTGGTATTTTTTCGTGTTGTTTTTGTTTTTGTTCTGTGATGATATGTGGGACTCTCCAGGGACATGTGTCACAGGGCTATACGGAGAAGGGGGAGGTGAAGGCACAGCAGGTGGGAAATTTGATTCTGTGTCTGACGTTATAGGACAGAATCGGGGAAAGGGGAGTGTAGGTCAAGGAGTGGAAAAGGGGATCTCACACTCAAAGGTCCTGTGGCTATCATGCCCTTCATACCTCTGGTTTCAGGTCACGATTGAGCAAGTTTCCTAATTCCTTTTTCAGTGAGCTTCTGAAGAAAGACCATCTTTGGGACTTGCCTTATTCCTGAAATGCCAGTATGTCTGAAACTTAAAGTGGGCGGGTGTAGGGGTGGCTCAGTCAGTTGAGTGTTCTGACTCTTAGAGTTTTGGCTCAGGCCATGATCTCAGGGTGGTATCAAGCCTGGCATTGGGCTCAGCAGGGAGAGGGGGTCTGCTTTTCTCTCTCCCTCTCCCTGTTCCTCTCCCCTTGCTCATGACACACTCTCGATCTCTCTCTTTTTCTCTCTCATGTAAATAAATCAATAAATTAAAAAAAAAAGTGTGTGCTTGTGGGTCACAGAGACTCATGAAAAGAGAAAACGAGAGGCCAGCTTACTTGACTATGGCCCCCATATGGCCAAGAATGACCGGTTCTTCGTCTTATTATTTTTAACAAAATGCCTTCTCACTCCTCAGATCTAATGTTCATTCTTTCTACAATCCATGTTTTATAGGCTTGGAGAGATGAAGTGGATTGCCCCATGGTCCTGGGAGGAAGGGCCAGGGTTTGTGCTGGCTGCCTCCTTCTTTATACAGGCCTGGCACTGGCCATCCGAGAATGGTGTGCAAGTTGGGCTCAGGACCTGAGACCTGGGGTATCCGGGTCGCCCAGACTTCTGCCCCATGACCTTGACTTCTAGGGCTCTTTTTAAAAAATGGACATAATGACATTCGATGCCAATGTTGTTGTTGTTGTTTTTAAGGAGTAACCCAAATAAACATACACCATACCATGCCTGATACTGCACTGATCTAGAACTCTCTGAAGGTGACAGTGGACAACCAGGTTATCTCCTGTTCCCAGTGCAATTAACTGGAGGGGAGGGATTTAAGTGACAATAAGAGGCTATGGGATAGATCCAAGGGGGAGCTTCCTGATTGTAGGGATTTGTAAGAGCCACCGAAGGGTGGAAGTGATGCCTCTCCAGTTCCTGAACCTCCAGCACCTGTCCATGTTCACCAAATACCACCACCTCCCTCCTCTTGCTGGTGTCAATATTCATCCTTCCAGGGGCGCCTGGGTGGCTCAGTGGGTTAAACCTCTGCCTTCGGCTCAGGTCATGATCTCAGGGTTTTGGGATCGAGCCCTGCATTGGGCTTTCTGCTCAGCAGGGAACCTGCTTCCCCCTCTCCCTGCCTGCCTCTCTGCCTACTTGTGATCTCTGTCAAATGAATAAATAAAATATTTTTTTAAAAAATTCATCCTTCCGGAGCCAGCTCAAATGCCCCCCACTCCCCATGCCATACTTCCCAGCATCCCCACGAAGAACTAGGATCTATTCTTCCCTGCTCCCCAGCGTGACTCTGGTACTTCTATTTAGCACCCATGTTGTTTGCTCTCGACTGAAAGCCAAGCCCTTGAACTCCTCCCCACCCTGAGTGCCCGTAGGGGGGGAATGTGTTGCATTCATCCCGATCACCAATATCTTAGGCAGTGCCTGGCACACAGTCCTCACCAAAAGAATGCTGGAATTCACTGTGAGTTGCCTGTCGGTGGTTTTTAATTTTTTTAGAACTTGGTTAAATTTGAAAACTCAATCCCCAATACCAGCATGCACATAAAAATAAGAACTCTCATGCTCTCTTGGTAGGAATGTAAACAGGTTTGAGTTTTCTGGACAGTGATTTGAATTACTTTAAATATATATGCCTTTTGACCACATAATTTTCTTCTATTTTCTCTTCCCTTCCCTCCCTGGCCCCACCCACCATCTTCCTAAGGGGTTCATGAATGCCTTTTCATAAAGATATTGCTATTGTTATATTCCTAGTGATTTTTTTTAAACAATAGTGAAAATGAGACCAGTGTTAATATGGATTTGGATAAATAATTGTGATTTATATCTATGAGAGAATACTATGTAGCCATGGCACTCGATGGTACACGTGTGTGTATCAATCAAGTAAGCAAAGTAACAAAAACCCATCACAAAATAGGAAGCATGGTATGGTCCCAGTTTTGAAGAAAACATAAGGATAGGTCCATGGGAAAGTGTCTGGGAGGGTTTACATCCAACTGTCTTAACCCTTTTTGGGAGTGGTGGGACTTTAGTGGATTTTAATTATCTTCTTTTTGTTTCTCTTAATTTCCTCCGTTTCCCACAATGAATGTGGATTACCTTCAGCAAAACATCTTCACGTGGGACGCCTGGGTGGCTCAGTTGGTTAAGCAGCTGCCTTCGGCTCAGGTCATGATCCCAGCGTCCTGGGATCGAGTCCCACATCGGGCTCCTTGCTCAGCAGGGAGCCTGCTTCTCCCTCTGCCTCTGCCTGCCACTCTGTCTGCCTGTGCTCACTCTCTCTGACAAATAAATAAATAAAATCTTTAAAAAAAAACAAAACAAAACATCTTCACGTGTCTTGAGTTGATTCTCTAAGTAAACTCCTTGGTCCTCAAATTCTGAAAACCCCAGAAATGAAATCAAAATATAGGCAGTCGAGGCTGGGGGCGCTGTTGGAAGTTCTCTGGGCCCAGAGGTTAGCAGACTTGGTTGCACGTTTGAGGTACCCGGAGAGTCTTCAAAACTCTGCAGCTCGGGCCACACCCCATGCCAACAAATAAGAATCTCCACGGGGTGGATCCGGGCACCAGAGCGTGTTACCTCTGCCTAGGTGATTTTCACGAGCAGCCAACTCTGAGAACCACAGCGGCTGAGTTGCACAGCTCAACCCAGTAGCCACTAGCCACGTGTAGCTATTTACATTTAATTAAAGTTAAGTACAACTAAATAAAAGTTAAAAATCAGTGCCTGAGTTACACTCAGTGCTCAGTAGCCACATGTGGTTAGTGGCTACAGTACTGGACAGCATAGCTTGAGGGCTACCCCTTAATTTTCAGGACAGGAGACCAGAAGGGCCTCCTTCTAGCAAGACCTCACGCTCATTGGAGAAGATCCCTATTCTTGCCTGCTCCACAGTTGCAGAACAGATCTGCCTGGGCCATCAATCATCGTGTGCCTAGAAAGTTCCTTCTGCTTTCTTGTGTCTACCCCATCCTCCACCTCGAGCACTGGGAAATTTTTATGCCACATGTTTATTTTCAAGGGCTCGACAGGCCCAGTCCCTTCTGATCTGTTCAGCCTGGTCAGGCCAGCAGCCAGGCTGTTTACCTGGAATCCAAGTGCTCAGCGGAGAGTAGAACAGGGCTGTGTTTTCCACAGCTGCTGAGAAAGGTGAGTGAGCCGAGGCAGAATAACAAAAAGCCACTTCAAAAACACACCAGAAAAAGTCAGAAAGCAGAGACAATCAGAGGTTTGAGAGACACACGCCCCCCCCAAAAACCCTGACAAAAAGAGCAAAAACAAGTCACAGGGAGCCTGTCGCCCTGATGGTTTCGAGACTGCCGCGGTTGCTGACTTGAGAATGGGCCTGTCCCCGTGGTTCTGTGAGGGGCCGGGAGCTAAGGCTGTGGGGGCTCAGAAACTCTACCTGAGTTCTGAGAACCTTGCGGCCTTGGAGGTGGGACAGTCCCTGAGTGCTTGAGGCTCTGGGGAAGACAGGGGCGTGTGGGAATGGCAGGGCCAGGCTGGCCAGGGAAGAGTGTTTTAGCCCAGAGACTGGCCACCTGTTAGGAAGCGGAATCTCACCCAGCCCTGGGCTTCACAGACCTACCACCTGAGAGGGAGAGGCCTGCATGGACATGGTCCATCATGGAATTCAGGGCCAAAGGCCACCCGTGTCTAGGAAGCCCTCCTTCAGGACATGACATGAGATGCCAACCACAGAGATGCCAAGCCAGAAAGTGAAACCTACCTGGTGCTCTCTTCCCTGCTCCCATTTCCCAAACTACTATAGGGCAGTGAAGTATATAGTGAAGAGAGCCTTGGAGTTGGAGAACTTGGGTTTCAGTCCCAGGCAATGTCACTCACTTCCTATGTAACCTCAGGTGGGTCAGTTTACCTCTTGGACCTTAGTTCCTTGACCTGTAAAATTGTAGTGTTGGCATAGACCAGTGGTTCTCAAGCTGGGCTGCATATTGGAACAACCTGATGAGTTGTAAGAAGAAATGCAGTTCTGGGCTGCCTGGGTGGGTCAGTTGGTTAAGCAACTGCCTTCCATTCAGGTCATGATCCTGGAGTCCTGGGATCGAGTCCTGCACTGGGTTCCCTGCTCAGCAGGGAGTCTGCTTCTCCCTCTGACCTCTTCCTTCTCATGCCCTCTCTCTCTCTTTCTCTCTCGAATAAATAAGTAAAATCTTTTAAAAAAGAAATGAGATTCTAACTCTTCTGGCATATAGCCTGCCCTCAGGAATTTTCAGAGCTCCTTGGATGATTCCAGTGTGTAGCCAAGATTGAGACCCACTGGTCTATCCAGCACATCTCAAGTATAGCACAGGAGAGTGTAGAGGAGAGTGTAGGAGTTAAAATTCAAATCCTAATTCTGTAGGCCTAGCATGCGGTATGAGAGTCTGCATTTCTAACAAGCTTACAAGGGATGCCCATGGGCCACGCTTGGAGTAGTAGCAAGTCTATCTTTAATGTCCACTTCTCTCTGACTAGCAGCAACTCAGTCTGGGTTTTATTTTTGGAGCTGGCATGGGTCGCGTATTTCCACCAATAGACACCATCACTTCTAAGTTTTCTTTTCCCTCCTTACAAGAATCACTTAAATTCTCACTTGTCATTTGAATTCTGACAGATTTGAGTCAAATTTCCCTTCAAGGGCAGAAAATGAAAGATAAAGCCAGACTTTGATGTGAGTTCCAGGTGGGGCTGGCGCTGTTTTGCTGGGGGGGAGGGGTGGAAAGCTTCCACGCAGCTGATAATAACAGGTATTGTGCCCCCACTTCTGCTGGGCACTATTCAAGTGCTTTATACAAGTGGTCTCATTTACAACTCACAACAACTTCATGGTAAGTACTGATGATGGCCCTATTTACACATGAAGAAGCCACAGCTTAAAGAGAATCAGACTTTTCCAAGCAAGGAGCAGTCTGGGACTTGAACTCAGGTGTCTGTGTTGACTACTAGTCCATGTAGGGCAGGGTAGTATCTGAGCTATATGCCTGGCCAGACCGAACCAGGCCCAACCAGACCCAACCAGATCCAACTAGACCCAACCAGACTCCACCAGACCCAAGCGGGCCTGACCAGATCTGGCCAGACCTGACCAGACCTGACCAGATCCACCAGACCCAGCCAGACTCAACCAGATCTCACCAGACCTGACCAGATCCACCAGACCTGACCAGACCTGACCAGATCCACCAGACCCAACCAGGCTCAACCAGATCTCACCAGACCTGGCCAGACCCGACCAGATCCAACCAGACCCAGCCTCTTGGCACCAAGTTGTTGGCTGGGAGAGAGGTGGGATGAGTTTAGTCTAGTTTGCCTGAGTTTAGTCTAGTCAAGCAACCTCTCCACTCACCTTCCATATCTCTGCAACCAGAAAAGTGGAAGTGGTAACAGTTTTCCACCCCCCAGCTGCTGAGGCCAGGCCTCAGGGCTCTTACATGGAGTTTGGCATGTGGTTTCACACTCTTTTCCACTTGGCTACCTGTCTGCGTAAGTCTCTGCTGCCTGCATCTTTTTCTACTTGTATCATTTTCTTTTCTCCAGGGGAACAGGCAGTATGTCCAGCTTTGGGACTGTTTTATCTTCCTTTTGTAGGCTTGTCTAGCCTTGTCTAGGCTTGTCCACCCCATCTCCCAAATAGTGCCACATAGAAGCTCATCCGAGTCTACCAAGATTGCTACAAACTCTAAACATCTCAGATTCTACTGGATTCTTAGCCAAAATGGTAGTCAGCAGTCTAACCCAATAGTTTTTTCCAACTTGACTCAACCCAGCTTGTCTTACTTCCTGATATCAGGGATGTGGGCCTGGAATGGGAGTAAGGGGGTGAGAAAGAAAGAATGAAGATGTTCTCATTCCCTTCCTAGATCTTGAGATCCTGGAGGCAAGGACTTTGCCTTTTCATTTTTGTATCCCTGGTACAGAATATGGTGCTGGGCCGACAGGCGAATAATGTTTGTCAGATGAGTGAATGAAGGGGAGTAGGGCACCCTTTCTTCATGCTTTGAATGACTGGCAGCACTGATAGCTTGTCCTGGTTGGCAGGAGAATCAGTACAGATTTGAGCTTGCGAGGTCCCTGGAACGCTATGGGCACCGGTACCGGGAAATCTTTCTCTTTCACCACATCTGTTCGGGTTCTGCAGCAGCACAGGAAGGTGAGGTTTCCTTACAGAGCCCCAGCCTCTCGATAGGCTGGGTACATTGTAGAATGCTAACATTGAGAGAGATCAGGAGAGACCTGGCTGGCATGACCTAGGCAGCCCCGGGACTGTAGAATATGAAAATGAGGGTACCCCTCTCTTCTTTACCTTCCAAGAAGGAGGGTCATCTTATTCTCAAAATCGGGTTTGGAGGATCTAACTTTGGAAGCTGGGATGAAAAATGTGGAGGGTTCAGTACGCATGGAAGAATTTTCCTCTGCAGATAGTTTTTCTCCCATTATGAAGGCAGGAAGGCAGGAAGGAAGAAAGAAATAAAATATATGCCTTACCTACACCTATTCAAGGTGCTAAATGTGGTTTAGAATCTAAAGTAACTGCATTGGCCATTTGGGCCCCAGCCAGGGAAATGTTCCCATTTATTCAATTTGCGAAAGACTGTCTCCTGTCTTGAGTCTTACGGGGTTATAATAAGCCAGTGAGAAGTATGCTGCCATGGCTGGGGTCCCTGTTCTGGTGGGAGTGGGTTCAGAAAGAAGGGCAGAAGTTAGGAGAGGCCCTCAAACAAGACCTCTGGATTCAGATGGGGGCTACTCTTGGGGTCCCATGATTGCCACAGACCCAGCTCTCTTCCTCTGCCTTTCCCGGGGGCCTGTGAGGTTAATGCACTTACACCACCTCCTCCGAACGCAGCAGCTGGTCCAGAGGAATGAACACCAGTGATTGGTGCTATTTCTATCCCTTCCTTCCATAAATAGCTGCTTTTCTTAATTTTAATTGCCGGGGTGAGAGCCTTTGATTGTGTGGAACTGTGAGGTGGGCCCAAGAGAGTGGACTAATTAATCTTTCGTTTAACAAACATCTCTCCCGGAGTATCCATCGGCTCCATGACTTTTATCTATGTGCTGCTGACTTTTAAACCTGTTTCTTTGTTTTGATCTCTCTCCTTAACAGGAGATGTACATTTCTAACAAAATAAAAAAAAACAAGAGAGAGAGAGAGAGAGAGAGAGACAAAGAATGGAAATTGCATGTAAATGATGGCTGTCAGCTTACGGAAGTCATTCTGTAATACACAGTCAGTGACTCCGTTTCCAGGTGCAGAAGCTGAGGCCATGAGACGGGCTAGATTTGCCTAAAATCTCAACAGAAAATTTGTGGCAGTGCCACCATCCTGAGAGTCACCTGTATCAGAAATAAACCAAGTATTCGAAAGGAAACAAAAATAAACAAACAAAGAAAACCTCCAAAAAACAAGCCATTGGAGTTGATGCTTGTCCTCTTGGGTTCCTCTTGTTAGGCACAGTCTGCCTTCGCCAAGGGAGCGAGCTCTTCTCCATCCTCCTGTCCCCTGTGCCTCCCAGCCCAGGGGATGATGGCACAGACCCAGTGGAAGATGGCACAGACTGGGGGCTCAAGAGGGATGAGGGGGGGTTGTTGAATCTGGTGATTCAGGGTGACTTGTGAAACTCTTGGTCGTAAACAGCATTAAGTGAGGCCACCTGGTCCCTCCCATCCTCTCCACTCAACTATGTCCAAAAGGCTTGGCTCAAATCTCAGCATTTTAAAGAAGACTTTCCAGACATTTGCAGTCTCTGATATTTGGAGCAATTCCTGTCGTTCCCCTCATTCAGCACCCTCTCTTTCTACTAATTTATGTGTGGAAGGGGGCACCATGGCATGTGGGTTGCAAGAGTGGGCTTTGGATACGAACCCCATGTTTAAGCCCCACCTCCAGCATTTTCTAGCTGTGTGATCTCAGGTAACTCCTCCGAGCCTCAGTTTCCTTATCCGTAAAGTAGGTTGAGTAATAACTCTTCACTTAGAGGCTCGGCTCGAGGATCCCTCAGGACAAGCCCTGCAGCGTGTTCGGTGCGTTGCCAGGCACTCAAGACATTCTAGCAATTATTGTTGTAAGTTTTCACAACGGAATGTTTTGTTTCCCCACTTCTTGGAGGATGGTTACCTCACCTGAGAACCGGAGGAAATAATACGCAATCTTCGGGGATCGTCATGACAACGAACCCAGAGGATACATGTGAAAATGCTCTGTGAACCTTTTAGGTTTGGGTGTGAAGTGTGACTGCCCGCGAGATTACACAGCTGGGACGGAGCGGCGCCCTTGTGCAACCGCCACAGCCTCCCCCAGCGCAGACACACAGGGCCACACAGACACAAACAGGCGGCCGCCACCCGGGAGCCTCTGGGCCGTCTGACCCCTGCTGGTGTCCTCGGGAAGTTGTGCTTCCCTCCAGGCCATCTGAGCGGGTTCTCCTGTGCTGGGCAAGGAGGTGAGTGAGGCCTGGGCCTCTCGCCCTCAGGAGCTTCCAACCCGGCGGCGGGGGAGAGGTGTGAACCAGACTTATTCTGAGTGAGGCCAGATGACAGGAAAGTGGAGGCACCAGGAAGACGACGGAAGGAGGGCAAGTTTGGGAGTGAGAGGAGAATTCACGGCAGGGCTGGCCTTTGAGCAGGTCTCTGAGAGACGGGTCCTGCGTCAGGTTGCTCGGGCTGCCATTACGCACCACCACAGACCAGGTGGGGTACACGACACAATTTTGTTTTCTCACAGAGCTGAAGTCTAGATGTCTGAGACCGAGGTGTTGGCAGCGTTGGTTGCCTCCGAGACCTCCCTCTTTGGCTCGCAGATGGCTGCCTTCCCGCTGTGTCCTCACACGGTCATCCCTCTGTGTTGCCCGTGTTCTGACCACCTTATGGTGTCAGGAAGCCAGTCATATTGGATTTGGGGCCCGTGTGACCCATGCAACCCAATCTGACCTCTGTAAAGGTCCTGTCCCCAAATACATCCTGAGATACTATGGTTTGGGGCTTACACATATTAATTTGGGGCAGGGGAAACTTCAGCCTCTACCTAGTAGGATGTTTCCCTGCTTGTGCTCTCTCTCTCTCTCCCTCTCTGTGTCAAATAAATAAATAAAATCTTGAAAAAAAATAAATGGCTGCTTATGGGTTCATTCTAAGGATGGATTCACTGTATTCAGTCAGTGGGTGGTAGGATTTTGATTAGCCAAGATTGGGGTAGAGAAGAAGCTCTTTGGGAAGGGACGAAACAAGCTTCACAAACACAGTGTTGGGTACACGTCAGCAATTAGCCAGAAGAGTTCCCAGAATTAGGTAGATTACACGCACATGTATGTGTAATTTATTTGTTTTTTGGCAGGGCTAGACTGTGGATGTGACAGTGCCATTTCTTCTGAGAAGTCCTAACAGGTCCCGAGAACTGAGCCAGCTGTACATTTATGTCTGACTAATCGGGATCTCAGTGACACCCCACAGGGCAACTGAAATTCAATATTTGACTCTACTGGGTGAGATGGAACTTAAACACGTGCTAATTTTAATTGAGATGTTGCTTTTTTTTTTTTTTTTAATGAGTAGACGTTTTGTGATTGGTGACAGTTGTTTTTCCCATCCCTCCTTCCCCTCTTTGTCTCCTAACAGTTCATCCCTGGTAAGAAGTCTTTGATAACACAAAGCAAAGTGACTGGGACTTAACCATAAAGAAGACTGAAGAATCCTAAAGGGAAGAATCCTAAAGGGAAGTTCAGGTTGGACTAGGAGTGCTTCCTGGGGAGAGAGGAGGCAGGGAGCACATCTCCAGGATGGCCCGCCCATGGTGGGTGTTGAACAACCCAAAGGGCCATTTAATAGAAAATGCTTACCCCTGTTAATTTCAGTAACTTAGCCTTTCAAATTGGGTTATAAAGCCCACAGAGTCTTAGATTTCATTTGTTTTGTCATGCAAGCGGGAGAAGAGGAAATGGGAACAGCTTTGTACGTGATTCGATAGAGAAACCCACAGAATAGCGTCAAAATACAGAGGTGTCAGTTTCTAGATAACAGCCTATTCTTAAGGGAGAAATCGGTCAGAATTATAGGTGTCTTTGGGTTTGTGTTTTGTTTTGTTTTTATTTTACAGAACATGGCAACCATTTCTATAGCCTTAAGAATCTTACCAGACCCTATTTAAAAAGAAAACAAAGATTTGTTTATTTCTTTTGGAAAGAGAGAGTGTGTGTGCATATGCATGTGGGGAGGGGCAGAGAGAAGCCTCCAGCAGTCTCTGTCACACATGACACTGGAGCCCATCACCCACGAGATGGTGACCTGGCCTGAAACCAAGAGCCAGATGCTTAACCAACGTAGCCACCCAGGCGCCCCCTTACCAGACCATTTTGTGGAGTGAATGCTTCCCAGGACAGATTTATTCTAAGCAAGTCCAGCCGAGAACAGTGACGGATATTCAGAGGACTCCGCACACTGCCCTGGAGAAGAGGATTTATATTCCCGGAGAAATCTTCATCCTACCCCCTTATCAGATTTGATTCCTTGAACTGGTTTTCTGATGGAGACGCTTCTCTCCTTCCTCAGCTGCGGAGGGAAAAACCATCTTTGGCAGTTCTTTCTTAAGGACTTAGGTTCATGGTGATGGCTTGCATTTTGGAGGCATTAGAAGGAAATCCCATCAGTTGGCATTAGAAGGAAAAAAGCAAGCCTGCTGGGCTCAGTTTTAGTAGCAGAAATGGGAACAGAATGAAGAGGATAGACTTGCTTACTGTGAACCGGGGAGCAGAAATTGTTTTCGTTTGTGACACGTCCATTGGATTCCATTTAATGGCGGAAATTCTGACTTTCTTTAGGTGAGGGGATTAGGTTTACACCTCTCAGGAGGCTGTGAGTATGATATGGGTTGTGTAAACGATGGCCTGGCCGTTTTTAGGCGCTATTTGCCCCTGGGCTTCAGGGAACACAGAGGAAAAGGGACTCCGGAAGGCTGCAGTTCACATGAATCCTTTAACAAATCCACATCACGAGAACCCAATTAAGATGACTTGCTATAAAAAGGGATTTACCACTTTGCAGCAACCCACCACGTGATTACTTTAAATAGACAGTTCTTCTGCATTTTGTATCCTTTTTTCCTCCAAAAAATGAATGTTTTTTTTAAAGATTTTATTTATTTATTTGACAGAGAGAGAGAGATCAGAAGTAGGCAGAGAGGCAGGCAGAGAGAGAAGAAGAAGCAGACTCTCTGCTGAGCAGAGAGCCCCATGCGGGGCTTGATCCCAGGACCCTGGATCATGACCTGAGCTGAAGGCAGAGGCTTTAGCTCACTGAGCCACCCAGGCGCCCCGTTTTTTTTTTTTTTTTTTTTGAGACCGCACCGTGTGCCTAGATCTGCAAGAAAACCACACAGGCCAGATCTCTAAAGAGAACGATGCCCCCTCATTCTGTGCAAGTGAGTTTTGGGGTGTCTTGGAGCACCCCCTCCAGTGCCTGGTGAAACAGTCGTGCCACCCAGGAAAGTGGGAAATGCTGCCGAAGAACAGCACCCACATCCCAGTGGTCCTGCGGGGGGCTGGCCACCCCTCTCCAGATGCTGGCAAGACAACATGGGCAAGGGCTCACAGACCCCCTGCCGGAAGCCAGGCAGCCTGGGGAGCAAAGCTGGGAAGATGACATGCCAATGGCCCAATGCCGGCAAGGTGCCCAGGGCGAGGGCGGCCATCGGGACGGCTCCGCGTCACTCTATTATAATAATTGGTTCTATTTAATTCACTTTAATTAAAATAGGAGGGCCAGTTTTACCCCAAGGGAGAAGACACTGTGGAGGCAGACCGAGAGTTGAGGTCCAGGAAGCAAAAGTATTGCCTCCCTTGCCTCTGTCCTGGAGGACTGACATGGCACCCTGTTACTCTTGTAGTCGCCCTTCCCTAGCCACTGGACTTCAGACTGTTCTCCAGTCTGAAGAATGCAGATTCTTCTGCAAGGATGCAGGCATCACTACTACCTTGAAGGGCTAAAGCCCAGGGCCTCGGATGAGCCAGGAGAAGGCATGAAGGGAAATGATGAGTGTGTATGTGACACAGAAAACAGGTTTTTTTGTGTTTTGCTTTTTATTTTAGAGAGAGAGAGAGAAGGCGCACACATGGGCTGGCAGAGGGAGAGGGAGAGAGAATCTCAAGCCGGATCCCCACTGAGTGCAGAGCCTGACGCAGGGTTCGATCTTACCACTCTGAGATCACAACCTGAGCCGAAATCAAGTTGGATGCTTAACCGACTGAGCCACCCAGGCGCCCTCAGAAAACAGTTTGTCTCATTCCCCACTAAAAATAAACTCCTGAGGGCAGAAGTTTTTGTGTTTTGCTCATCGATGAATCCCCCAGCACCAAGAGCCAAGTCTGGGGCATTGTAGGATCTCAGTAAATATTTATTCAGTGAGCGCTTCTGAAATGTTGAATGAGGAGTCCTTCCAGTGAAGGGGCTGCTTCACCGGGAAACCCTATGGGAATGAAAGCGGTGTGAGGCAGGATGCCTGTCCTAAAGTCTGGCCATATGCTAGCCCGATAACAGTTGGCAATCATTCATTCATTCATTCATTCAAGGAGCATTTATGCAGCCCCTCATGTGTAATATCCTACCCAGCCGGGCTCTGAGGTTACCATGGTGACACGGGTTGAGACCACAACTTTCCATGGACATTCACCGGGCTGGGGTGGGGCTCAGGGGAGCAGTGGGGCAGCTCGTGTCAAAGCCTACAGTCCCTCAAAGTCAAGCTGGGGCCACCTACCAGCCACACCCCCTCACTCTGCACTTCTCCACTACTGAACACACTGAACATGACCTTCCCTCTGGCTAGTCCTTTATGGTTCTTCCCGGCTTTCACCAGAGCCCAGCACCATAGTAAATGTACAGCACAGATAGGGGTACTGTTGATTCCAGCAAATGTAAGAACAGTTCTCAGTGCTTTGTGACGTTACTGGGGCTGATGTCACTGGTGGCTAGGGGATGGTGACTCCCATGTAGCTTCTGTTCCTTGGTCCGAAGCACCTGTTCCTTGGTGGAGCAGGCCGGGCAGGACTGGGCATTCCAGGGTTCTCTGTGTTGTTGAAATATCACCTGGCCCCCAATGGGGACCAGCGGGTCACAGCGCCCACGGACTCTAGCATAACACAGAGACAACGTCTTCCACGGGGCTGCCTGAAGATGGTAACAGTGTGGTAACAGTTATCCAGGTCCAGGCTGGAAGGGCTTCGACAGGGCAATATGGTGTTGGTATGTTGGGCCAGGGGGGCCTTACCACCTACACATTTGTTCTGGTCTCGTGATTCTTGCAGGCTTTGAATTTGGAACGTCAGAACACAGTCACATGGCTGTCACCAAAAGATACTATTAAAATGCAACTAGAATTTTGTTTTGGTATTTTTTACACGTCAGCTTCAAATCTTTGTAGGATTTTCCCCTTCCCAGGGTAAAGAGAGAGAAGAGGAAGTGAAAATAGGGGGGGAGAGTTTTCTTACGGTGCCTCTTGCCCTGCAGATAACAACCAAAAACCCCCTTTGGGTTGAGCCGAGACTTGTACTTTTGCGTAGCTCAAGCCCATTCCCAGACAGCCTCATTGGGTTCTGAGATCTCCCCTATGTGGGAGGCGGGATTCTGAGCTGCCCCACTTTTCCTCTCATTTGCAGACAGGATGCGCTCCTGGGGCTAGAGGCAAGGGCTGGGCACTGGCTATTTCGGGAAAGGAGGTAAATCTTCAGAGCTGTTCAGGAGAGGCACTGGGAGTTTCTGAGTTTCCTCAGGACAGCTCATCCACAAGGGGTGGAGAAAGGTCTGCAGAAACAGGGATCCTCATCACCTGTCCTCTGGGTGGAGCCCTTTGGCTACAGAAGATAGAGGAGCTGTGCTCCCCCCATGAAGGCAACATCTACTCATTGCTCCCAGCTGTGGGACCCTCCTGGATGCTGGAGATCCCCCACCCCAAAGCCTTTGAGAGCGCCTAACTGTAGTATCTGCCTCCGAGAGAGGGGTGACTTCCACAGGGTCTAGTTGGGATGTCTCCAAACTTTCCTGTTGCTTTAGCAGGCTTCATGGACGACCTGGTATATGATATGGAACAGTTCGGCGGGGAGGGCAGGAAGAACATGGAGGTCAATGGATGACGCCCTGGTCTCCTGATGCAGACAGACGTGGGCACAAACACGACACAAGGGCTAAATAGAAGGGCTGGGGGCGGGGAGGGAGGGAGTGCTAGAGGCGACTGAGGCAGCAGCCTCGTGTTGGAATCCCAATGGCAAGTGCCAGGGAGGAGTCTCTGAGCCCAGTGCCCCCTGCTCTGGGGACCACGTACTCTGTGCTGAAGATCAGGAGTGCACGACACGGGCAAGGGACAAGTTCCAAGGTCGGTGGAGTATTTGCAGTTCCGATGGCCCCTTTCCCGGGGCCCCTTGGGGAGATTCCATCATGTGGCTTAGTTGAACTGAGAATGTTTGACAGATATCAAATGTAGGGCTACAGGGGACCCCCACTGGGGGCACCAAAGTGCCCAGTAGAGAAGCGGCAGGATCGTTGTGCAGGAAGCCCTTTCCCCCTCCCTACTCTGAGGTTCACAGTCTCCCTCTTCTGAACTCCTCTGGCTCAGGGGACCAAGCAAGTGACCCCTGCTGGAGGCATTCAGTCCATCTCTCTCCTCTGTCTCCAAGGTTCCAGCTCCTTGGGCCTGTGCCCGGGCCCCCCTCATCTCAGATTGTGCCCCATCACCTTGCTGTCGAGTAAGCTGTCAGGAAGTACGGAATGAACACGTGACAAAGATCCATCTCACACTCCCTGGCCTCTGCCTACCATCTTCTTTTCTGGAGGAGCGACAGCTTGCTTTTGTCTATGTCTGAGAAAGAGGCTGGGGACAGAGCTGGGAAAAAAATTTCTCAGCAAATTCTCCCCCGGATCTGGGAGAGCTGAAATCTTATCAGGGTCAGGATCCAGGCTCCCAGGTCACCCAGCCAGGGCCACTGGGAATAACAGGGCCCAGAGCAGTTTGCTGGTCTGAGACAAGAGGAAGAGGGCAGAAATGTTTGCAAACCGGGCCCCAGCATTGCAGGAATTGGCCTGGCCTATGGGCTTGGGCCTGGTCAGTTGGTTTTCAGGTGAGGCCAGAAAGGTTCTATCCAAGTAGATTCCAGCTTCTTCTGTCTTCCTAGAGTACAGCGAGTGGGGTGAATGACAAGGAGCAAAAGTGCTGGGCATCCTCTCAGGGTGGCCACCTTGGACCGACCCCAGAACCATGTTTGCAAATGGGTAAAGCTCTGGTACAGAGCTGACTCAGTAACGATTCAAAATTCCTACAAGCTAATACCTAGTTCCTTGTCCACAATCCAGGCCAGGCCTTGGGGGTGGGGGTGGGGGAGGCCTTGGATCCTGGGATAAGCGCTGGGTGGAGAACATAATGGGATGGGGCCTCACCGGTTTCCCTGGGGCCTTGAAACTGGATGAACAGGAAGCATCCTGTTTAAAACTTACATAAACAACCCTAAGCCTTTCCTGAAGTTCCATGGAGAGGGGGCTGGGTGGGGGGCAGGGAGCCTGGGGTGCATGTGAGGGGCTGAGGAAGGGAGAGGCCGCTGGGCGGCTGTCTCCTGTTGGCACTAGACCCACCTCTGAGCCCCAGAGCTGGCCCTCAGCAGCTGGGAACCTGTCCTGGTGGCCTCCGGGCCACCTTTGTCATCCTCACACACGCCAGGGCTGGAGGACGCTGCTCAGCCCGGCCTGGCTGTTGAGTCAGCGTCATGTCTTCATTTTGATGGCAGCTTGGATTTGTTATCCTTCAAAGATCATCTGTTGGAAGGACACCCGCCTCTTGTTCCATCTCCTGGCCTGCCTGCGGGCAGCTCTGCAAAGCCAGTGTCTCCACTTGGGGCCTGTGTGCTCCGACGCCAGCTCTGGCACCTGCAGGGTGGGAAGATGAAAAAAATAATTAAGCCCCATGAGTTGAAAGGAGAATTAATTCTCTTGTGCCAACGTTGGTTCCTTCTCTTCCTGGGTAACTTCAAATGTGTTAATCTAGGACTGTCCTTTGTTTTGGAACAGGTCTCATTCATAGCTGTCGTGGAGGGGTTTTTTGCTTTATTTTTCAGTAGCGTGTAGCACATGAGAACTTTATATAAACATAAACTGAGTTTTGAAAAGAGAAGAATTAAAGAACCACCCCTCATCTGACCACAAACCCCCTGGATCTAGTTTCTGTCTGGACCCATTTTCCCTCCCAGGCCTCGTCCCGATGCATATTTAATTATACATGATATGATCCCCAAAGACATTTACCTTTTGAAACAACCTAACCGGAGAGCATATGCATGTGTCCCATGTGGCTCCATCATCTTTCTCATCATCATTAACCCCCCCAAAAATACCTCTAGTCTCATTACTTATTTAATCAACCTCCTGTGGTTGGAAATGTGATTGCTGCTTCTTTCACACTCTGAACCTAGGTGTTCACCTGTCTTTTCCGGGCTCTGTCCATCCCCGGGGGCCAGGCAGATGAGGTGGTCTAGCTTCTGCCCCTCTCTCAGAATTCTGCTCTCCCCTCCCCATTCTCTGATTTCAACCATAAAGTGATGATGGTTTAATAATGCAGGGTCTCAGGGCACCTGGGTGGCTCAGTCGGTTAAGCAGTTGCCTTCAGCTCAGGTCATGATCTCAGGGTCCGGGATCAAGCCCCACGTTGGGCTCACTACTCAGCAGGGAGTCTGCTTCTCCCCCTGATCATGGGTCCTGGGATAAGCACTGGGTGGAGAACATAATGGGATGGGGCCTCACTGGTTTCCCTGGAGCCTTGAAACTGGATGAACAGGAAGCATCCTGTTTAAAACTTACATAAACAACCCTAAGCTTTTTCTGAAGTTCCATGGAGAGGGGGCTGGGTGGGGGGCACTCTCTCTCCCTCTCGCTCTCTCTCTCTCAAATAAATAAAATCTTTAAAAAAATTCAGGGTCCCCACTCCACCACCTACAACCAGCTTTAGATCCCCTTTTAGTCAATAGGGTGGCCAGCTTGTCTCAGCTTGCCCAGGACTTTCCCAGTTTTAGCACTGAAAGTCCCCACTCAGTCCCAGTGAAACGGATCAACAGGAGGGTTTTGTCCCACCAGCTCCCTGTGTCCAGTTCTTAACAACGCCCTATAGAGGGCGCTGGAGGCACAGCCCGGGATACAGGTGCTCAGGTGGACGGAGCATTTGCTGGACCTCCCGGGTGTGAGGCAATACCACAGGGACACCATCAGACTAGCGTTTCTGTCCCTGGCCAGAAGCGGTCAGAAAGTAGCCCATCTCCTCCCCCTCCCGTAGGAAGCTGACACCTGTTGCAGAAGAGGGCGTTACCTCGTCACACAAGCCTGGTGCTCGGAGCCCTCTCTGTGTCTTGGCCCCAAGAAGGCAAATCGTGGACACGTGGGTGGCTCAGTTGGTTAAGCAGCTGCCTTCGGCTCAGGTCATGATCCCAGCGTCCTGGGATCGAGTCCCACATCGGGCTCCTTGCTCGACAGGGAGCCTGCTTCTCCCTCTGCCTCTGCCTGCCTCTCTGTCTGCCTGTGCTCGCTCGCGCTCTCTCTATATATAATAAATAAATAAAATCTTTAAAAAAAAAAAAGGCAAATCGTGTATAAATATATTGCTCTTTGTCTTGGGCTCTCAAACTACCCCATGTGTTCTAGCCGACGACAGCTCTGATGACCCTTCCAGCCAGACACTCCAGCTGTGCTGACCTAGACAGTCTCGGGCCACAGCAGAACAAACTGGCTTGCTTCTTTCTAAGCGTGTCTATCAAGTACTCACCTGTCCCTGGTTTACAGACCTACCTTGGGAAGTGGGAGATCATAAAATTCACTTTCACAAGTGGAGGGGGGGAGATAATGGTAAGATAATCTCGCTTCAAGAGAGGAGACCCTTGCAGATCCTGCTCTGGCCGTTAGCCTGGCTGTGGCCAACCGAGTCAGCTATTTCGACAAGCACAGTTTTCCTGGTGTTCCACGGGTCAGCCCCTGCTTTTGTGTGTGACCCTGACTGCTGAAGCATAGAGGTGCTCAGCTGGGTTGCAAAGTGTTTAGAAACAGATGCTATCGTGGTGGGATCCTTACCGATCCTTGTATTTACTTGCTCTCTGTTATGAAGCTTCGTATTTTGGTGATAATTCCAGTACAACGGGTATTCTGTGAGATCTGTTTTGTAAGGAGGGCCTGGCTGAAAACACTAACATAATGTAAAAACGCGGAGCTTCCATTTGTGACTTGACATGTCGTCAGCGTGGGTCTTTCCACCTGTGCAAGTATCTGGGAACTGCCAGTTAGGATACGAGGCTTTGTTAAGGCTCTCAAAAGAGAAGGTGTTGGTTTTTACGCCCGCCTCCCTCTTAAAAAATCATTTCAAGAACTGGAGGGGTTATGAGAAAGCCGTGGGACTTTGAAAGAGTTGCAGAAGAGAGAAGGCCAGGGTCAACGGGCAGTCTGAGTCCATATGTCACCGCTGGAGGTACCCATTCCTCCTAGCGCCGGCTCCGATGGGTCTGGGGTGGGAGAAGGAGGCATCCTGTCTCCACCAGGAACTGTGTGATCTTCGACAAGTTATTTCACTTCTCTGAACCTCAGTCTGTCCATCTTTAAAGCTGAGCTCGTCGGGTTGTTGTGAGGGTTAAATGAGATGGTGCCTGTGGAGCACAGAGCTCTGAGCCTGGCGATGGGCCGGGGTTCCACAACACTTTGTTGAAGAATAGAGGGGTTCCCTTTACCTGCCCTCCAAGCTGACTGCCTACTGGCTCAAGCCAATACTGCATTGGCTAAAATTGTATTCCCATGCTTTCCCAGGCAGGCACTTGGTCGTAAGCCACTGTCATCGTCCTCACCCCCACCACGGCTGGCGGCTAACCCTTACTGCGTGCATC
>RCUC01154074.1:0-56497 GCA_003697995.1 Taxidea taxus jeffersonii | reverse complement strand
TAGGCAGCATATGGATGGGTTTTGTTTTTTTATCCATTCTGAAACCCTGTGTCTTTTGATTGGGGCATTTAGCCCATTTACATTCAGGGTAACTATTGAGAGATATGAGTTTAGTGCCATTGTATTGCCTGTATGGTGATTGTTACTGTATAATGTCTCTGTTCCTTTCCGGTAATACTTTTAGGGTCTCTCTTTGCTTAGAGGACCCCTTTCAATATTTCCTGTAGAGCTGGTTTGGTGTTTACAAACTCTCAGTTTTTGTTTGTCCTGGAAGCTTTTAATCTCTCCTTCTATTTTCAATGATAACCTAGCTGGATAAAGTATTCTTGGCTGCATGTTTTTCTCGTTTAGTGCTCTGAATATATAATGCCAGTTCTTTCTGGCCTGCCAGGTCTCTGTGGATAAGTCTCCTGCCAATCTAATATTTTTACCATTGTACGTTACAGACTTCTTGTCCCGTGCTGCTTTCAGGATTTTCTCTTTGTCGCTAAGACTTGTAAATTTTACTATTAGATGGCGGCGTGTGGGTCGATTCCTATTGATTTTGAGAGGTGTTCTCTGGGCCTCCTGGATTTTGATGCTTGTTCCCCTTGCTATATTAGGGAAATTCTCTACAATAATCCTCTCCAGTATACCTTCTGCTCCTATTTCTCTTTCTTCTTCTTCTGGAATCCCAATTATTCTAATGTTGTTTCGTCTTATGGCATCACTTATCTCTCGAATTCTCCCCTCGTGGTCCAGTAGTTGATTGTCTCTCTTTTGGTCTGCTTCATTATTCCCTGCCATTTGGTCTTCTATATCACTAATTCTGTCTTCTGCCTCATTTATCCTAGCAGTAAGAGCCTCCATTTTTTATTGCACCTCATTAATAGCTTTTTTTATTTCAACTTGATTAGACTTTATTTCTTTTATTTCTCCAGAAAGGGTTTTTATTTCTCCTGACAGGGTTTCTCTAATATCTTCCATGCCTTTTTCGAGCCCGGCTAGAACCTTGAGAATCGTCATCCTGAATTCCAGATCTGACATATTACCAATGTCTGTATTGATTAGGTCCCTAGCCTTAGGTCCTGTCTCCTGCTCTTTTTTTTGTGGTGAGTTTTTCCGCCTTGTCATTTTGTCCAGATAAGAATCTGCTGTTCTCCTTGTTAAGTGAACTTGGTCTTGGCTGTATTTCTTTGATCTTCTGGGGGAGGGGCCTGTTGTAGTGATTCTCAGGTGTCTTTGCCCCAGGCGGAGTTGCACTGCCCTTACCAGGGGCCGGGCTAAGTAATCCTCTCAGGTTTGCTTTCAGGAGCTTTTGTTCCCTGAACGCGCTTTCTGTAGAGTTCTGGAGGACGGGAATGACAATGGCGGCCTCCCAATCTCCGGTTCAGAGGAGCCGAGAGCTAGGGGCCCCAGTCTTCAGCGCGCCTTCAGAGAAAAGCGTTTAATCCCTCCAGTCTCCCTAGCCCACGTTTGCGCCGGAGAGTGCGCGCGCGCGTCCGCCCGCAGACACCGCGCGCCCGCAGACACCGCAGGCCCGCCGACACTGCGTGCACTCGCAGACCGCGCGCACCCGCAGACCGCGGGCGCCCGCAGACCGCGCTCAGAGAAAATCGTGCCTAAGCAGTCCCGTCTCACTGGCTTCTGGGAGTGCTCCGAGCTCACCCAGCCTGTGACCAAGCGTCTCTGTCTCTGGCAGAGTCCCACCTGGAGTCTCCGGACCCCGTAGATCCCTGAGCTCTCCCGGGTCGGAGTCTCCCCGGATCTTGTGGGGACCCCTCGCACAGAGCACCGGCCCGTGTCACAGACCACTAGGAAACCTCGGCTCTGTCTCCGCAGCCGGCTTCCCCGCTCTAATACCTGTGAGCTCTGCGACACTCAGACACCCCCGATCCTTCTGTGACCCCGTGGGACCTGAGTCCACGCTGTCCCCACGAGGTCTTCACCCCAGTTTAGCCTCTGGAGCGATGTCCCTCCGTGGAGCCGACTTTTAAAAGTTCTGATTTTGTGCTCCGCCGCTTGCCGGGAGCCGGCCCCTCCCGCTGGGGTCTATCTTCCCGTCGCGTTGGATTCACTTCTCTGCTGGTCCTACCTTTCAGAAAGTGGTCGATTTTCTGTTTCTAGAATTGTTGTTTTTCTTCTCTTCGATCTCCTGTTGGATTTGTAGGTGTTCGGAATGGTTTGATAGGCTATCTAGCTGATCTCCTGCTGGCTGATGTCGTCTCAGCCTCCTACTTCTCCGCCATCTTGACTCCTCCCCCCTTTTTTTCTTTTTTTTTGCTATGTAGAAGGTTTTCACTTTGTGTAATCCCACTCGCCTGTTTTTGGTTTTCTTGCCAGTGTTTCTGGTGTAATATCCAAGAAATCATTACCAAGACCAATGTCAAGAAGCTTTCCCCCTATGTTTTCTTCTATAAGTTTTGTGGTTTCAAGTCTAACACTGAAGACTTTAATCTGTTTTGAATTAATTCTTGTGTATGGTATAAGTGTCCAATTTTATTCTTTCACATGTGATTACCCAGTTTTCCCAAAGCCATTTATTGAAGAAATTATCCTTTCTCCATTATGTATTTTTCACACCCTTGCTGAAGACAAGTTGATAATTATATACATGTTTATTTCTATCTAGGCTTTTTATCTGTTCCATATATATAAATATATATCTGTTTTTATGCCAGTGCCTTACTGTTTTGATTACTGTAACTTTATAATGTGTTTCAATATTAGGAAATATGATGCCTCCGGTTTTGTTGTTCTTGCTCAGAATTGCTTTGACTATTTGGGGCTTTCTGTGATTTCATATGAATGTTAGGAATTTTTTTCTTCTAAAAAATGCTATGGGGATTTTGGGGGATTTGTGTGTGTGTGTGTGTGTGTTTAATTTTTTATTTAAATTTCAATTAGCTAACATAGTGTAATAATAGTTTCAGGTGTACAATATAGTAATTCAACATTTCCATACAACACCCTGTGCTCATCACAGCAAGTGTGCTCATTAATCCCCATCACCTGTTTAACCTATCTCCCCAAACCCTTCCATTCTGGTGACCATCAGTTTGTTCTCTATAGTCAAGAGTCTGTTTCTTGGTTTGTCTTTTTCTTCCTTTTTTTTTTGGTTGTTGTTGTTTCTTAAATTCATCAGTTTGTTCTCTACAGTTAAGAGTCTTGGTTTGCCTCTCTCTTTTTTCTCCCTTTGCTCATTTGTTTTATTTCTTAAATTCCACATATGAGTGAAATCATATGGTACGTGTCTTTCTCTGACTGACTTATTTCACCCAGCATAATACACTCTAGCTCCACCCATGTCATTGCAAATAGCAAGATTTCATTCTTTTATAGCTAAATAATATTCCATTATACATACATATACCACATCTTCTTTATCCACTAATCAGTTGATGGACATTTGGGGTCTTTCCAAGATTTGACTATTGTAGATAATATACACATTAGGGTGCATGTATCCTGTTGAATTAACATTTTTGTATTCTTTCAGTAAATACCTTGTAGTGCAATTGCTGGATCTTTTTTTAAAAAGTTCTACTTTTAACTTTATAGGGAACCTCCATACTGTTTTCCAGAGTTGCTGCACCAGTTTGCATTCCCACCAATAGTGTAAGAGGGTTCCCTTTTCTCCAAAGATGTTGAGCATCTTTTCATGTGTTGGTTGGGCATCTGTATGTATTCTTTGGAAAATATCTATTCATATCTTCTGCCTATTTTTTAATTGGATTGTTCATTTTTTGGATGTTATGTTTTGTAAGTTCTTTATATATTTTGCATGCTAACCCTTAATCAGATATGTCGTTTGCAAATATCTTCTCTCATTCTATAGGCTGCCTTTCAGTTTTGTTGATTGTTTCCTTTGCTGTGCAGAAGCTTTTTATTTTGATGAAGTCCCAATAGTTCATTTTAACATTTGTTTCCCTTGCCTCTAGAGACATAGCTAGAAAGAAGTTGCTACAGCCCATGTCAAAGACGTTCCTGCCTGTGTTTTCCTCTAGGATTTTTATGGTTTCAAATCTCACATTTAGATCTTTAATCTATTTTGAATTTATTTTTGTGTATGGTATAAGAAAGTAGTTCAGTTTCATTATTTTTCCTGTTGCTTTCCAATTTTCCCAACTTACCAATAGATTATGATCAATAGATCATTGAAATAGATCAATGATCTATTGATCATTTTAGACGGTATTGACGTTATTAATATACTAATCCTTCCAATCCATAAATGAAGAATAACTTTCCCTTTATTTCTGTGTTTTAATATTTTCATTGGTATTTTATATTTCTCAGTATACAGATATTTCACCTCCTTCCTTAAGCTATTCCTAAGTATTTTTTTACATTTTTGATGCTATTATAAATGAGATTGTCTTCCAAATTTCTCTTTCAGATAGTTCATTGTTACTGGGTAGAAATTCAACTGATCTTTGTATGTTTATTTTGTATCCTGAAACTTTGCTGAATTCATTTATTAATTCGAGTAGTTTTGTGTGTGTTTGTGATGTCCTTAAGTTTCTATATATAAAATCATGTCATGTGCAAACAGATAATTTTACTTCTTCCTTTCCAATTTGGATAATTTTGTTTGGGCTTTTATATAAGGCCTTTATTATGTTTAGGGAAGTTCCTTCTTTACCTGATTTATTGAGAGCCTTTATCCTGGGAGGGTTTTAAATTTTGTCATGCTTTTTCTGTACCTACTAAAATGATCCTGTGATTTTTATCCTTTAATCTACCAATGTAGTGTATCATATTGACTGATTTGTATGTATTGAACCATCCTTGCTGCCCAGTGATAAATCTACTTGGTCATGGTATGTAATCCTTTTAGTATGCTGTTTAATTCGCCTTGCTAATATTTTGTTGTATATTTTTATATCCAAGTTCGTTAGAGATATTGTCCTATAATTTTCTTTTCATGTGGTATCTTTGTCTGGGTTTGACATCAGGATGATTCTGACTTCATAAAATGAGTTTTGAAGCGTTCCCTTTTCTTCTGTATTTTGTAAGAGTTTAAGAAGGATTGGTATTAATTCTTCCTTAAACATTTAGTGGAATTCACCTGTAAAGCCATATGATCTGCAATGTTCCTTCTTGGGAGGTTTTTGATTACTAATTCAATCTCCATATTCATTATTGGTGTTTTTGGCTTTCTATTTCATCTTGATTCAGTCTTGGTAGGTTGTATGTTTCTAGGAATTTACCTATTTCTTCTAGGTTGTCCAGTTTGTTGGCATATAATTATTCGTAATAGTTGTTTATCATCTTTTTTATTTCTGTGGTATTAGTTGTGATGTTTCTTCTTCCCTTTCTGGTAAGTTTCTGTGAGTGTTCTCTCATTTTTTCTTAGGGTTTGTTTTGCTAAGGGTTTGTTAAAATTATCTTTTTTTAAAAAGATTTATTTATTTTAGAGTGTGTGTGTGTGTGTATGTGTGTGTGTGCATGTGCGCGCGTGCGCGCAGGGAAGGGGCAGAGGGAGAGAGAGGAAGAGAAACAGATTCCGTGCTGAGTGGAGAGGCTAACACTGGAATTGATCTCACAACCATGAAATCACGACCTGAGCCAAAATCAGCAGTCAGACACTAAACCAGCAGAGCCACCCAAATGCCCCTGTTGAATTTATCTTTTAAAGAAAGCAAATCTTAGTTTTGTTGATTTTTTTCTATTTTCTGTTTTCTTTCATTTTTCTGTTTTAACCTTATTATTTCCTTCTTTCTGTCAAATTTGGGCTTGATTTGTTCTTTTTCTAGTTTCTTGAGGTAAAAATTTAAGTTGTTTCAACCTTTTTCTTTTTTAATACAGGCATTGATCGCTATCAAACTCCCTCTTAAAACTTCTTTTGCTTCCATTCCCTAAGTTTTTATATGCTGTATCATCTTTTTCATTTTTGTTGAGATATTTTCTAATTTCCTTTTTGATTTCTTCTTTGACCCGTTGGCTATTCAAGAGTGTGCTAATTTCTATGCATTTGTGAATTTTATGTATATAACTTTATGTATATAATGCATACCACTCAGGTGTCCCATGATTTTCTCAATAACATTTTTTCTCTAGCTTACTTTATTGTAAGGATACAGTCTATAATAAAACATACAATATATATGTTAGTTGACTAGTTATCAGTTAGTTGACTATGTTATCTGGTCAATAATCGACTAAGAGTAGTTAAGTTTGCGGGGAGGGGGTCAAAGTTATATGCAGATTTTCAACTGTGCAGGGCATTTGTACCCCTAACACTCATTTTGTTCAAGGGTCAACTATAGTACATTTAAGTATCAAAAATTTTTTCTCCTTTTTTTTTTTTTTTGGTGACAATTCAAATGCTGATTTAAGTGCCACAGTGTGCCAAGACTTCAAAGGGTATATAAAATGTATGGATCTAGTCCCTGCCCTAAAGGATTTCAGAGTCTAGTGATGAAGATAGACATGTTAACAACTCACAGTTTAACATCCAGTGTTCCACAATCTGAGTTCATCAACCTCTTTCTGAAGATATCATTCTACCATCTTCTTTGTCACTGTCATCATGCGCTGGCTTTTAGGCTATTCCTCCACACTCATTGCAGACTTTGGCTCTTGGCCCACTGACATTTTCTTGTCTGTTTGTAGTACCCTTGAGTAATTGTAAATTCCACTTCATATTTCACTCACCAGTCTGTCCTCCAGTCTGCCAAATGGTAAGTAAATTGAGGTTAAGAAGTGTGTTTATTTTGTTCACAAGAACACGGAACACTTTCACTGGCATATACAAGGTGGCCACTAGTTGCCAATTTAATTAAACTGAGTGGAATCGTTGATTTTCCCTATTTCCCTGATGCTTACCCTTGGCATTTGTTTTTCTTCCACAATCTACTCACATGAACCTGCTAGGAATTTATTATCACTCAGAATGATACCTTTAAAAGCCTGAATTCTGAATTTACTGAATTTACTCAGTCCATATCCTTCTTTCTATCCATAATTTACCCTACCTCTCAGTTCAAGAGAAATCAATGTTTGGAGGCCTCTCCCACCTTCTTATTTCTCCTTTCCCAGCCAGAACTCCATGGCAAGTTTTTTCCTCTAATTCATATCAGCACCATCTATTGTTCTATACTTCTGGCCTTCTGCCAACCCCACCTAGTCAATCTCAACCCTAATTTTATCTATTTGTCCACTGTCTTCACTCCTGTTCCCAAGCAGTCAAGTACTGCCATGTGCCCATGTTCATCACAAGTACATGATTCCCGACCTCAGCTGTCTTTTCAATATTGCTCAACTCACTCAATTTTGGCCATCTCAAATCCCTTACAAAAACTCTTTCAGACTGTGAACACCAGTCACCTTCTCTTTGTGTCTGCATTTCCATCATTCTACATATAAACTATTTTTTTTAACTTCGTTGAGACAATAGTTGAGAACCTTCAAGACACGCAGCACTTACTTCACACCAGCCACTATTCCAAGCGCTTTACTTTCAATCTTCACACCAACCCTGTGACTTAAGTACCAAGATTAACAACATTTTCCAGATGGAAAGAATAAGGCACAAGGAAAATCAGAGAGTAGAAAGTTATACCCAGGGACGCCTGGGTGGCTCAGTTGGTTAAGCAGCTGCCTTCGGCTCGGGTCATGATCCCAGAGTCCTGGGATCGAGTCCCGCATCGGGCTCCTTGCTCGGCAGGGAGCCTGCTTCTCCCTCTGCCTCTGCCTGCCACTCTGTCTGCCTGTGCTCGCTCGCTCTCTCTCAAATAAATAAATAAAATCTTAAAAAAAAAAAAAAGTTATACCCAGTCTGTGCTCTCAGCCATTGGACTGTCTTGTCAATTAAATAATAAAGGGCAGGTGGGGACACTTTCAGTTTGTCATTCTTTCATGTACAAACATCAATACCTTAACCTATTATTCTGTTTTTACCAAATAGGGGAAAACCTAAATAGGGGGAAGAAAGGGAGTAAAACTTAGAAGAGATTAGAATACTTGTGTTTTTGAACAACAACAACAACAAAAAAAAAACAGAAAAATGAGTGACAGTCTAACTAATGAAAGGATATAACATAATGGAAGATAGGTAATAGACTCAAAGTCAAAAACAGTTACAGGGGAAAAATGAAGCAAATACCATAAAAAGAAATATGCTCATGGATAACTTTGCAGTTCCATTTCCCACAGCAAAAATTATAAACTTATAATAAATGTGGCAGAAATTGCTTAAATATCCTCAACCTTCATTCTCTCCTTCTTCCTTAGTGAAAGAACCCTGATGGGTGGAGGTGTCCACATGACCCCCTAAATACTACATTTCCCTTAAGTCCTTGTAGAAAGGGATGGCTGTGTGTTAATATTTGAACAATGATATGCAAGCAGAAATTGTTACAGAAACTTGTATACGAGTTTGTTTGTTTTTTCAAATAGTCTGACTTCCTGGCATATAACTTCTGTTACTTGCTGTCCACTTCTTCTTCCTGCCTGTAATAAAGGTCTGATTGCTAGAACTCAAACAGATATTTTGGGACCATGATGTTCCTTTGAGGATGGGAGCCACACTCAATATCAGAACACTGAAAGCATTCTATTCCTAAAGACATGGAGTCATCACTTCTGCCCAGGACTGCTCAGCTCTTGCTATGAGAGAGATAAAATTTCTAGTGTTTCTGTAACAGGGTTTTTTTTTTTTTTTTTTTGAGTCTCTGATACTAACAGCAGAAGTAATTCCTAAATAACACAATGGAGAGAAATAGTTAATAAATTATAGTATTCAGGTACAGTATGTTCAGAATTCCATAGACCTAAATTTTTAAAAGATAGATCTCTGTGCTATCATGGTAAGAAGTATATAACATTATCAAAAGAGAAGTAATCTGTGGAATATGTGTCATATATCTTTTTTTATATATAAATTATAGGTAGATGTGTTTTCATATGCATTTAAAAGGAAGTTTGAATAAGTAAACACAAAATCATCAGCAGTGGTTCCTAGGGGGGCTAGGAGCTGGGGTAACAAAGGCAGGAGTCTCGTTCTTTATTTTGCATATCTCTTTATTTCAGTTTTAACAACAAATATATGCTACATTACTTGTATTATAAAAATATGGGTGAAGAAAAAGAAAGAGAAGTCAGTCACAATCCTTTCTATTCTAACTCCCTGGGATTTCTTTAGACAGAGTTCTACCTCAGTGATATAGGAGGTAGCTTGTAACAAATATTTGTGTAGTAGTCTAGACATATCAGTGCACTGCATCAAAATAGTCTGAAAGTTGAGATTCATTGTTCCAACATTTCACTGATTGTCATTTCTCTTTGGAGTTTAAATATTATATATAGACATAAAATATAAATCTTTAAGCTTCTCATTATCCTTTATTTTTTTTCTTGCTTCTTGAATGGGTCCCAAATTTACATCTTTTAAATAGATATGTTCCAGAATCTTGGCAGCTATATGCTGCAAGACCTCCTTTCCATTGAATCACTCTCTCATCTTTGGCATAGACAACAATATAAACAATAGGAGAGGTTTACCTGACTTGGAAAACTCATCCAAAGTGCTGTGGGCTTGGTTGGAAATGACGCAAATGCATCCCCTCTGGATTATTGGTAAATACAGGAAGCCAGTAGAAACCTTCAGCTACATAATGCCAAGCTCCATTGTTTAATCCAAAAACAGACACCCATAGTATTTATATGAGTTTATTTTTTAAAGAATACCACATATACTGTATAAGTCTGTCTGCACAAGAACATTTTCATAATGCTCCTTCACCATTTATCAAAAGGAGTTGGTGAACCCCAAGACCCGAGATCCTCTTCATAAACCTCTGACTAGAGAAGGAAACATAATTTCTTCATTTTTTATTATTTATAGAATCTATAATAAGCAAATTCTACAACCCTAAACATAAGAATTTAACCCAAAAAGATCCCTTATACGTTAAATTAAAATTAAATAGCATTAATATTAAATGTTACACTTAATATTAACATTAAGTTTCTAGTAGGAAAAAACAAGGTAACATTTAGCTACAACTTACCTAGCAATCCTCATATATCAACAGAACCAAGTGGGTTTTATTGGGAACACATAAGCGTTCTCCATTTTTTTCCCATCAGGCAAAAAAAGGCCATTTTTTTCCCCAGAAGACCACTTCCATCTGACCGTATTGAGTTGATCAGAAAGAGAATCAGAATTTCTAAAAGAACTCTTAATAGTCACTCTTTCCCCATATTGAATGGGGAAATGAAGGGCATTTCTTCTTACACTTGATTTACACACCCATATTACTTTTTATGGAATCCTTCTGTTAAAGGAAGACTTAAAAGAGTCTTAACCACACTGAATTCTTCTAGCAAACACAGAATTTAAAAAGGTGATGCACGTAACAGAGAAAAAAGAGCCTGATATTTTAAATGGTCATGAAGATAAGAAGAAACAAATTGTACTTCAACTTGCAGTTTGTTGTTTTGAAGAAAAAAAAAAAAACACCAGGGCTACCAAGCAGAGACTTGGTTTTTATGCAACATTGATACAGCCTAGCATCTAAAGTCATGTGCCCCCAGTTACATTGACTTTAATGTTTGTGGAGGTAAGGGGCTGAGAATCAACATTCATTCATTTAACATTCATTTAGTCAACTATTTTTGGAGCACTTATTATCTGCCAAGTACAGTGGTCTAGATGCTAGTGGGAACATTTTTTCTTGTCACTGATCCTTTTTTATTATTACCATTATTAATTAGGTTGTCCCTACTAATGTTTTATTTCTTTCCATCCCTTCAAATCCACACTCAGTGTAGAACAAATGAATTTCCCAGTCTTGAAAAACATCAATCCTCAAAATTAACATACATGCCTAAAACAACTCCACTAGTAAAAACAACAGCATCTCTTTTGCTTTAAACTCATCTAATGATTAGACTAAAGTTTTCACAAAGACCTGGCTTCTTGGATGACTTACTAATTACTTTGGCTACAGGTACACTCACATTGCTTAGGACAGGTAAGAGCTAGATGTGAACAAAGAGAATGAAAGCTGTGTGTCTGGAGTGGATACTACCTGTTTGCTCTTTTAGGTTAGAATAAGACTATACAGATACCCATTTTTTTTAACTTTATTTAAGCTTTATTTAAACATATAATGTAACCCCACCACCCTCTCCCAACCCCTCTTCCCCCCACCCCCCTCAGTTTGTTTTATGACATTAAGAGTCTCTTTTGGTTTTTCTCCCTCCCGATCCCATCTTCTTTCATTTTTACTTTTCCTACCACCTTAACTCCCACCCCCGTTGCATCTCCACTTTCTCATATCAGGGAGATCATGTGGTAGTTCTCTTTCTCCAGTTGACTTATTTCGCTAAGCATAATACGCTCTAGTTCCATCCATGTCGTCGCAAATGGTAAGATTTCATTTCTTTTGATGGCTACATAGTATTCCATCCGATATATATACCACATCTTCTTTATCCATTCATCTGTTGATGGACATCTAGGTTCTTTCCATAACTTGGCTATTGTGGACATTGCTGCTATAAACATTCGGGTACACGTGCCCCTTTGGATCACTACGTTTGTATCTTTAGGATAAGTACCCAGTAGTGCAATTGCTGGGTCATAAGGTAGCTCTATTTTCAATTTTTTGAGGAACCTCCATGCTGTTTTCCAGAGTGGTTGCACCAGCTTGCATTCCCACCAACAGTGTAGGAGGGTTCCCCTTTCTCCACATCCTCGCCAGCATCTGTCATTTCCTGACTTGTTCATTTTAGCCATTCTGACTGGTGTGAGGTGGTATCTCATTGTGGTTTTGATTTGTATTTCCCTGATGCCCAGTGATGTGGAGCACTTTTTCATGTGTCTGTTGGCCATCTGGATGTCTTCTTTGCAGAAATGTCTGTTCATGTCCTCTGCCCATTTCTTGATTGGATTACTTGTTCTTTGGGTGTTGAGTTTGCTAAGCTTTTTGTAGATTTTGGATACTAGCCCTTTATCTGATATGTCGTTTGCAAATATCTTTTCCCACTCTGTCAGTTGTCTTTTGGTTTTGTTGACTGTTTCCTTTGCTGTGCAAAAGCTTTTGATCTTGATGAAGTCCCAATAGTTCATTTTTTCCCTTGCTTCCCTTGCCTTTGGCATTGTTCCTAGGAAGAAGTTGCTGTGGCTGAGGTCGAAGAGGTTGCTGCCTATGTTCTCCTCAAGGATTTTGATGGATTCCTTTCTCACGTTGAGGTCCTTCATCCATTTTGAGTCTATTTTCGTGTGTGGTGTAAGGAAATGGTCCAATTTCATTTTTCTGCATATGGCTGTCCAATTTTCCCAACACCATTTGTTGAAGAGGCTGTCTTTTTTCCATTGGATGTTCTTTCCTGCTTTGTCGAAGATTAGTTGACCATAGAGTTGAGGGTCTATTTCTGGGCTCTCTATTCTGTTCCATTGATCTATGTGTCTGTTTTTGTGCCAGTACCATACTGTCTTAATGATGACAGCTTTGTAGTAGAGCTTGAAGTCGGGAATTGTGATGCCACCAACTTTGGTTTTCTTTTTCAATAGTCCTTTGGCTATTCGAGGTCTTTTCTGGTTCCATATAAATTTTAGGATTATTTGTTCCATTTCTTTGAAAAAATTGGATGGGATTTTGATAGGCATTGCATTAAATGTGTAGATAGCTTTAGGTAGCATAGACATTTTCACAATATTTATTCTTCCAATCCATGAGCATGGAACATTTTTCCATGTCTTTGTGTCTTCCTCAATTTCTTTCATGAGTACTTTATAGTTCTCTGAGTATAGATACTTTGCCTCTTTCGTTAGGTTTATTCCTAGGTATCTTATGGTTTTGGGTGTAATTGTAAATGGGATTGACTCCTTAATTTCTCTTTCTTCTGTCTTGTTGTTGGTGTAAAGAAATGCAACTGATTTCTGTGCATTGATTTTATATCCTGACACTTTACTGAATTCCTGTACAAGCTCTAGCAGTTTTGGAGTGGAGCCTTTTGGGTTTTCCACATATAGTATCATATCATGTGCAAAGAGAGATAGTTTGACTTCTTCTTTGCCGATTTGGATGCCTTTAATTTCTTTTTGTTGTCTGATTGCTGAGGCTAGGACTTCTAGTACTATGTTGAATAGCAGTGGTGATAGTGGACATCCCTGCCGTGTTCCTGACCTTAACGGAAAAGCTCTCAGTTTTTCTCCATTGAGAATGATACTTGCCGTGGGTTTTTCATAGATGGCTTTGATAATATTGAGGTATGTGGCCTGGTTAGTACTTGGATGGGAGACAGATACCCATTTTTTAAAAAATTTCCTTTTAAGGGGACACCTGGGTGGCTCAGTCAGTTAAGCATCTGCCTTCAGCTCAGGTCATGATCCCAGGGTCCTGTGATCGAGTTGTATGTCAGGCTCTGTGCCCAAAGGGGGACCTGCTTCTCCCTCTTCTCCCCATCACTATTTGTCTCTCTCTCTCTCTTGCTCTCTCTCAAATAAGTAAAATCTAAAAAACAAAAACAAAAACAAAACCTTTTTTTAATTACAGAAAAAAATCTTTAAAAAATGTGACATCAAAGTTAGAAGGAGAGAGAAAAGTGACTTCTGAGACATGACTCTTTGAATAAGGAAGAAAAGAATTAATAAATGAAAAATACTCTGAGAAATACCATGTCTAGAATTACAAAATCAGTGATTTCGTGAACCATAGTTCTGTAACCCTAGTTTTCTACAAAATAGTGATGTGAAGATCATAGGGAACTTGAAATATTCAGACATGTGCTCTTTATTCACTTGAAGCTTGACTTCTCTTTATCCTGTTTGTTCCTTTTCTACAAACTACATTTGCTGCTCCTGGAACATTTCTCACACTTTTTTTTTTTAAGATTTTATTTATTTTTTTAAAAGACTTTATTTATTCATTTGACAGAGATCACAAGTAGGCAAAGAGGCAGGCAGAGAGAGAGAGGAGGAGGAGGAAGCAGGCTCCCTGCTGAGCAGGGTCCATCTCAGGACCCTGGGATTATGACCTGAGCCGAAGGCAGAGGCTTTAACCCACTGAGCCACCCAGGCATCCCTGTCACACATTTTCATTCCTCCACACCTTTGCACATGGGCTGTTCCTCTGTGTGGAATGCCCTTCTCACTGGCCTTGCCCAGCTCTTAAGATGAGTTGTCCTCAAATTCCCTATAGGCAGGAATACAACCTCTCCCCTGTGTGCTCCCACTTCTGTACTGTAACTCCAGCTCTTACTCCATTTTATGCTAGACTCTGTTCCTTTTTTTCCCCTTTTAACCTGTGAGTTTCTGATACAAGCATCTTGCCTTATTCATGGGGTTTAGCCCACTATTCCATAAATGCTGTAGGGAAGATGGATGGATGGATGGATGGATGGGTGGATGGATGGATGGACGGATAGATGGATAGAAGGAAGGAAAGAAGGAAGGAAGGAAGGGAGGGAGGGAGGGAGGGTGGATGATATTAAATTCCTGGCTGAGATATACTCCAACTCTATAAGGTTCAGTGGGTATCAGGTACCTAATAGAGAAACCTGTGCTTTCATGATTCTAGAGTTACACAACTTCTTTTTAACCATACCATCAGATGTGGCCAGCTTACTTTTGCCAGCCATACAAAAGTTAACTGAGCCAAGTACAGAAAATAGGAGACTTGCTTACTCCTTCCCAGTACCTGGGAGCCCCCTGCTGTCCAGAAAAATAAAAGATACTGCAACCTCCCCAAGGTTAATAGGGCAATGTTAAGACACTTAATGTACAATCTTAAAAACTTACTTTCAGGACGCCTGGGTATCTCAGTGAGTTAAGCAACTGCCTTTGGCTTAGGTCATGATCCTGGAGTTCTGGAATAAAGTCCCTCATCGGGCTCCCTGCTCTTTCATATTCTCTATCTAAAAAAGAAAAAAAAAACTTACTTTCACCATTTTATATGCCAAAGCATAGTTATCAGCTGCTTTTATTAGACATCTTCCATCAGAATCACCCAAGTCCTCTTTGTGAGTTTTCAGGTACCACCATCATCCACATCATCCTGCATCAAACCCTCCTTCTCCTGCTCCTCTTTCTCAGCATTAAGTCATATATTAAACTTTCACTTGTGCCAGACATTGTACTAAGCTCCTCACATGCATTGCACATCATTTAATTTCTCAGTAGCTCTTATAACTAGCCTATTATGTTTTAGTGAGAGGAAAACAGAGGCTTAGGATGGTTAAGTAACTTGCCTTAGGTTATAAATATGGCAGGGCCCAAACTTGGGATTGGAACCAGGAATTCTGGCTGCAGAGCTCCTTCCAACCCACCACTTCTGCATCCAGCCTGAGCCCTCCTTTCAGAGCCTTCTGCTACTACAATTCCTTGCTACATCATCTCTGAACCATGACTAGAGTCACGTCTGTGTTCTTCACTTCTCACTTCATTCTGCTGACATCTGATATTTCACCATTGGTGTTATTAATTTGGTTAACTAGTTTCCTAACATTAGAGAGGTATCCACTCTTTCTAGAATGCTAGACTTAATACCTTTAAAGGCCTAAGGCTATGTTTCAAGTCTAAGAGAGCTCCCTGATGTCTTTTTCCCTTCATTGGTGTGAGTCTGCTCAATAGACTTCTTATCTCCTTCTGATGTTGACAACACTACTCTAACCCTTTTATTCTTCTTCCACCAAGACCAGGGTGCCCCTGGCAATAATAACTAGGAGAGCTGACTTTGGAGACACATGGATTTGAGGCCCTGCTTAGCTAGCTGCCTGTTAATTGCATGATGTTGAACAAGACTTACTTTCTGGGACGCCTGGGTGGCTCAGTGGGTTAAGCCGCTGCCTTCGGCTCGGGTCATGATCCCAGGGTCCTGGGATCAAGTCCCGCTTCTGGCTCTCTGCTCAGCAGGGAGCCTGCTTCTCCCCTCCCCTCTCTGCCTGCCTCTCTGCCTACTTGTGTGATCTCTGTCTGACAAATAAATAAATAAATAATCTTTAAAAAAAAAAAAAAGACTTTCTAGCCTAGTGTGACAATAGAACTGAATATTTGAAATGTTTTCCCCCAAGTCATCGTACAAATAGTAAAAATGAATTTTAAGGATTCTGTCCCTTTATACTTTTAATACTCTTTTTCCCCAAAAAACTTTGAAATAGTAATACCTGTAATTAATTGACTACCTAACTTACAGCAATAGCATTTTCCGGGTGTTTGGTGAAGGGTAAGATATGAGCGTACAAGACAATCATTAGATAAATGAATACTGTAAGAGCAAATGCAAATAACATTAATAATAATTTATGGTTTTGAATTATTAAAACATTTTACTGGTAAAATGGATTAGTAAAGTATGCTGGTTGAATATAAATTGAACCATTGTTCACTTTGCTAATTTTTAACCTAACACCTTTTAGCAGATAATTTCAGACAAGTAAATAGCACACACACTTGAGCATTTTGATTTGATTTTTTTTAGTTTTGTAATTGTTTCTATAGAAGCTACATATCAATGTGCTTGAATATGAGCCTGTTCTCCTTCCTCCCCCCAGCCGTCTTCTCCTTTCCATATCATAGACACTAAGATGGCTTCAAATTTCTCGCATCTAGCCAGACTCAGACATGGGGCATAGGAAAGAAGAGAACAGGTAGTGGACAAAAATGATCTGAGCCTCCCAGACTGCAGAGCCCTTTCCTGCTGCTGATGAAGGTTTGCTTTAGAAGCAAAAACCAACCTGAGAAGACCTCATTGGTTCTAAGGTTGCTCAAACGTATTATAACGAAATGGCTAATAACGAATCTAGCTCTTCCTTCTCTGGATGTTTATTTTTCAAGTACCTTTGGTTAAAATTAATACCTAACTTTTGTTTTCTTATAGACTTACTCCAAAGAAAAAGGTATTGAGGGGCACCTGGGTGACTCAGTCAGTTGAACATCTGCCTTGGGCTGGGGTCATGATCCCCGGGTCCTAGGATAGAGCTCCACATTGGGTTTCTTGCTCTGCCAGGAGCGTGCTTCTCCCTCTCCTTTTGCCTGCCACTCCCCCTGCTTGTGCTCACTCTGTCTCTCTGTCAAATAAATAAAACCCCCAAGTCATTGTACAAATAGTAATTTGTACAAATTGTACAAATAGTAATTTGTACAAATTGTACAAATAGTAAAAGCAAATTTTAAGGCTTCTATCCCTTTATACTCTTAATACTCTTTTTCCCAAAAAAACTTTGAAATAGTAATACCTGTAATTAATTGGCTACCTAATTTACAGCAATAGCATTCTCTGGGTATTTTGTGAAGGGTAAGATATGAGCGTACAAGTCAAGTCTCTCTCTGTGAAATAAATAAAACCTTAGAAAGATGAAAGAAAGAAAGAGGGAGAGAGAGAAAGAGAAGAGAAGAAAGATGTATTGAATGAAGAGAATACTGGGCAAAGATCCAATATGCATGTGAAAACGCTGTGTTTATTGATGATTCTTTTGAGAAATATCTTCTTGGTGAGAATGTTGTAGGAATGGGGACTGGAAAGTAGAACTGAACATTCCATAATTTAAACTTGACTTGGAAGCTTAAAGTCAAATATCATTTGGTAATTTTTTATCAAACAAATGCATAAAAATAAGTGAGCTTCTGGTGATGTTTATGCTCAACACTGATACCTATTCATTACTGATACCCCACCTGATACCCCAGCAGCTGATGAAGTTGGACGCATTTCCACTGATGGCACTATGATAAATCTGTGATGCTCAGCCTGTAGCATACTTCACCAAGGAGGGGGAAAGTGGGTGATGTCTTTTCAAAAGATCTTCAACAGGGGCACCTGTGTGGCTCAGTCAGTTAAGCATCCAACTCTTGGTTGTGGCTCAGGTCATGCTCTCAGGGTCCTGAAATTGAGCCCTGTGGTGGGCTTTGCTCAGTGGGGAGCCTGCTTCTCTTCCTCTCCCTCCCCCTGCCCTTCCGCCTGCCCACAGACTCTCTCTCTCTCTCTCTTTCTCTCTCTCTCAAATAAAAACAAGTACATCTTTTTTAAAAAAAGATCTTCAGCAGGGATTTTTGACAGTTTTCTAGTTAATTCTAAGTTAATAAAAAAAATGTTTCAAGGTTTCTGGGAACATTGTTTTTCAAGAAAGTTCATCAAGGTTTTATTTTAGTGATTCAAGGTGTTAAGTTGAAACACTGAATGTGCATCTGAGTGGGGAAAATGGGGAAGATTCTTTATTACAGCTTTTAGTAATCAAATAATTAGGAAGAAAATGTTACTCAGGAATAAGTCAAGGCACAGCATGGTGCCTATAGTTTAATGATACTGTTCTGCATATTTGAAAGTTGTCAAGAGAGTAGATCTTAAAAGTGCTCATCACAAGAAAAAAATTGTAACTATTTATGGTAATAAATGTTAACTAGACTTATGGTGATCATGTTGTAATATATACATGTTGTATACATAAAACTAAAATAATGTTACATGTCAATTATATCTCCATAAAGAAAATTCTTTAAAAGTTAAGGCATAGTAAAAGGCTAACAATATAGTATTAGATAGAAACAATCAGAAAGCACTCAGTAAATTGTGTTCTTTAAGAGAAAGATTTATTTTATAGGTCTTTTTAAAGTTTTCAGATAAAAGGTAATATTTATTTAGGAAAGCTTGAAAAGTATAAAGAGATAAATACCATTCAATTTCACTACTTGGACATGACTGCCATTAATACTATGGTACTTCCAATTTCCTTAATATCCATGAGCTTTAGTTTCCTTATTGGTTAAGTGAGGTTAATAATAGTACCAACCTCATAAGGTTACTCTGAGAATGAGGTAGATAAAACACATGAAATCTTAACATTTGGTCAGACTGAGCACACACATAAAAGATTATCTTCATTATATTTCAATGCCTATCTCCATTTTTTTAGCTTTACAAATCAGGGTCATACTTACCTTTTGTCTCATATAATTTTTTAATTAAAAACATTTTAAGGGGTGCCTGGGTGGCTCAGTCAGTTAAGCAACTGCCTTCGGCTCAGGTTGTGATCCTGGGGTTCTGGGATAGAGCCCCGTGTGGAACCCCAGATAGGGCTCCCTGCTCAGTGGGGAGCCTGCTTCTGTCTCTCCCTCTGCCACTCCCCGATTGTGCTCATGCTCTCTCTGTCAAATAAATAAATAAAATCATTAAAAAAATTTTTTTGAACCTCTTCCTAGGTCATGAACATTTTTTACAATATATTTTTAACAGCTTCATAGTATAGTATAGTATTCCATTCTGCAGACCTGTGGTTAATGTGGTGTGATTTTGCCCTCAGTGGACATTTTGCAATGTCTAGAGCCATTTTTGATTGGCACAACTGGGAAAGTGAGGTAGTACCGGCCTCTAGGTGCTGCTGGACATTCTACAATGCATAGTATGGTCTCCCACCACTCTCCAGCCCAAAATTTTACATGTGCTGCAATGGAGAAACCTGAGAACATCGCATGATTTTTTTTTTAGACTGAGCCATTTTTATTAGACACTTACATATATGTATTATTATATATACATTAGGATGGATATCGTAGTAATTATTACTTGCTGAGGCTGTTCCATGGTGTGCATGATAGTTTACTTTAAATTGCATCAGGGTAACATTTGTTGGTCAGGGGAGGGTGGTGGTTGTATCCTTGCACTTGGGAGTATAATGCAAATTATCCCTAATCCACATTATGGAGGCAATTAATTACCACTTCAACTGTCCTTAAAAAGGATCAACATTTTAATAGATTACTTGGTACTTGAAGTACTCTTATTGATAACTACACCAGAGGGAGCATTGATTCACATAAGCAGTACTAAAAATAATTTTTCATTTGTGTAATGGGTGGTATTTGCAATAGGTGATTAAAAATTGGTTAATGTGTCTTTGAAATATGCTTATTGATATCTATACAAGAGGGTATGTTAATTAGCATAGGAGGTATTGAAAATAATTTTCTCTGACTTAACACTTGGCTCTAATAAAATTTGTTAAAAAAATAAATAAAAATAATTTCTCTGATATAACGAGTGATGTTTCCTATGAGTGACTGAGAAGGAATAAGTTACAAGACACAGTGTTCTTGGATGCCAGAGATGTAGGAATAGGACAAGCTCTGAAACTTTACTAAAGTATATAAAAGCATGTAGAAGAAGACAAATAAATGGCCATTCCACTTCTGAAATTAATCTATAAAGTCAACATAATCCAATTAAAATATGCCGGTAGGTTGAGTTTAACTGAACTGGTTTTCAAGTTCAAATGTAATCATAAATTTGTGAAAATATCTAGAAAAAGTTAAAACAAACATAAAGATAAGACTAGCCTTACCAAATCATTAACTGTACGCTGTATTCCTTTTTTTTTTTTTTAAAGACTGAAGCCAGCTGGGTAGCCACATGGATTCATGCATAGTATGATTTCCAGATGAAAAATATTCCTCTCTCCTCCTCTTCTACTCCTCCTCCTCACCTCTCTTCCTTCCCCTCTTCCTCCTTTTCCCCCTTGTTCTCTCTCTCCTTCACTTCCTCCTCTGCCTTCTTCTCCTTCTTCTAATGTAGAACTATTATTTTGAACTTGGGCATGTTATCCAGCAGATCAGTTTGAGGATCTGGAAACTGAGCACCAAAGATAAATGTACTCCATTTGAAGACTACAAAGTCATCTGAATGAGGGGCTGATGTGCCAAGCAAAGGGGTTTTCAATTTATTCCATAGCCAGTGTTACTCAACTTCCACACTATGGACACTTTGAAAAATTGGGGGAAACTTGCAGAGGAGGTTGTCCCCTGTAGTGCATTGACGACTGTGCAGTGGCATCCCTGGCCTTTAACCACTAGATGCCAGTAGCAGCACTGTCCTCCCAAAGGCAACAACCAAAATGCCTCCAAATATTGTCAGGTTTTCCTGGGGGATAAAATCACCCTTAGTGAAGCACCATTGCCCTAAACAAAAGGTAAGTCATTGAGGAATAGTTTAAAGCAATAAAACACGGTAAAAATACAAGGTTGTTTTTACTATGTTTAGAAACAATTGCAATGTTATTATGCAGGAAAGCCTAATATACTTTTTATTTAGAGAGCTGGTGAAAAAGGAGGAATCTTCAGGGACATTTGCCTGTCCCAAATCAAAACACACTGTAAAGCTTTGCTATTTAAACTGTGGTACTAACATAGGAATTGATAAAGAAATGTAAGAAATGGAAGAAACCATCCAGAAACAGATTAATGTTTAAAAAAATAGTGAAATAAGCACTCCCACACAATATGATGCTATTTGTGTAAATTGGTACAATGCTTGGAAAGCTGTTGGTCTATATTTATAAAGTTAGTAACATACTCATCTTCTGGGACTGTATGGTTGTCAGAATATTGTAAAGTTGTAATGAATTATCTTTATGAGGAGTATGTTATAACATCAAAACATGTTGGGGCACCTGGGTGGCTCAGTGAGTTAAGCCTCTCCCTTCAGCTCAGGTCATGATCTTGGTCCTGGGATAGAACCCCTATTGGGCTCTCTGCTCAGCAGGGATCCTGCTTCCTCCTCTCTCTGTCTGCCTCTCTGCCTACTTGTGATCTCTCTCTCTGTGTGAAATAAAAACAAAACAAAACATGGAAACATGCTTATGATACATTGATAAATGAATAAAATATAGAATATGATATGTATGTACATATTGAATAAAGAATGCAACATACATTTTGAATGTATGTTTTATATGAATATGATTAAGTTAAAACAGTTTAACAAAGTGTGCAATAATATTTAGTGTTTTTCTTTAAGTAATAAACATTTCACAGGATATTTTCCTGCTTTTGATTTCTCTTTACTTTAAAATTTTTGTTATATGCAAATAATGAATCATGAACACTACATCAAAAATTAATGATGTACTATATGGTGACTAACATAACATAATAGAAAATAAAGTAGGATAAATAAAATATATTTAACTTATTCAAAAAAATAACATTTTTTATAATGAGTATGTGTCAATTAAGGGGAAATTCTGCAAAAGATTAGACATTATAATTTAAAATTGAATGGAAAATTAAGCATACATTTATTTCTGGGATCCCTGTCCTCTTCCATTGATCTATGTGTCTATTTTGTGCCAGTATCCTACTATCATACTATTTTAATTGCTACAGCTTTGTCATGTGACTTATAATGATCACTGAGTAATGTATAGAATTGTTGAATCATTATATTCAACAATTCTACACATTCTATACATTATATGAATCATTATATTATACACCTGAAACTAATGTAACACTTATGTTAATTGTCCTTCAATTTAAAAAATGAATAGAAAAAACTAAACAGAGATAACCTAGTGTGTATGTGCTTTCTTTCTTTTTTTAATCTTTGTTGAATATTTCTTTTTATTATTTTAACCTTTGTTGAGTATTTCTTTTTTTAACCTTTGTTGAATATTTGTTGAATATTTCTTTGTTGAATAGTAGTTGAACAACAACTTCTTGGAGAGACATTTGTTTGTGTTGGAAAAATCCCATACTTACTGACTTATCCAGGAAACACTGAAAATTGGAGTATATATAATAAAGTCTTTGATTTGGCCTGATTACGAGTCACTGTTGTGAGAATGCTGGTGATAATGTATTAATTCGACTTCTTAATTTGTCGTCTTTACCCTCACATGGTTGGCATTTTATTCTAGGAGATCTTCATGATGGTTTGACTGCATCCTCCATTGTCCTTCTCGACAGTCTTCATCATGAAATGGAGACCTACTGCTGCAGCTCAGGGTAAGAAAGAAACTAAATTGAAATTTGTTAGTTTGAACTTAGGTCTGGTTATAGTTATGAACTTAAATCTTTATCTGGAAGTCAGCTCTACCCATCCACCTTGTCTTAGATTGAGAAAGCCATTCCTCTTTTTTATTTGATGCTCACGTTTTTTCTTCAACCTGTGTAATTTATTTTTATGATTGGCATCTTGGTAAGATTAATTTTCATCATTTACTCTCAGTATGGTAATACTTACACATAACTTTGTTAGTTCCTGCCTTGATGAAGTAAAATTTATACTTAATTAAGAAATATCCTACCTAGGCTAAATGATATTCATAGAGAATCATAATAAATATAACACAGAAATGAAGTGTGTTGAATTATTTTTAGAAAGTGAATCAAGATAAGTTTTACTCAGGAATAGCATTTTTTATATATTCACCCCATCATTAATAATACTAATTCCTATTACCATTAAACATGTTCCTACAATGTCTCTTAATTAATATAATAAAATATTTCTACTGAATTTCATAATCTTAAGCAAGACAGAATTTGATGCCACAGTCTAAGAATCATAAATATCTATTGAGAGGTGTTTAAAATTTTAAACAACTCCTGAAATAATATCTTTGGCTTATAGCTCTTCTATGTAAGTAGAAATGTTCCCATTCTGATGAAAATGTTTAAGGTATAAGACCTACCAATTTATAATGCTGGCATTGGAAGAAAGGCTCACACTTAATTAGTAAGCTTTATGTATTATATTTAGAGGAAGAAATAGTGCTAAAGGAAGTTTGTTTGACTCTCAAACTGTTTACATGAAATATGAGCCACATTTTTGCTTTCTGATTTACTAAACCAAAAGAGCCACCTCTTATATTACCATGAGAAATACAATTATCAAACCAATCAGAATGTTCTTATCATTTACGGTATCATCCTCCAAAAAGAAAAATGTCTAATTAGGAAACAAAATTATTAGATTTTTTTCTCCTTCCAACTTGGCAATCCTTTGAGTGAGGTCTTAAGTGTCTAACCTATAGTACTACTTTCTTCCACTTGTTAAGCATCATACCCTCTAAGAGACAGGATTACAACCAAAGACTTTTTGGAGGATGAGCCTGGAAATGCAGCCATAGTGATCTTCCTTTCTTTCCTTTTTCTCCAAGTATATTTAATATGCAGTCTACAATATAATGAGTCAACAATACTATACATTACTCAGTGCTCAGTATGGTAGGTGTACTCATGATCCCCTTTATCTGTTTCACCCCTCTTCGACCTTCCTCCCCTCTGGCAACCACCAATTTGTTCTTTGTATCTAAGAGTCTCTTTTTTCTGTTTGTTCATTTGCTTTGTTTCTTAAATTTCATGTGTGAGTGAAATCATATGGGATTTATCTTTCTCTGACTGACTTACTTCATTTAGCATGATACTCTCTAGTTCCATCCATGGTGTTGCAAATGGCAAGACCTCATTCTTTTGTATGGCTGAGTAGTATTCCAGAATGTGTGTACACCACATCTGCTCTATCCATTCCTCTATCGATGGACACTTGGGTTTCTTCCATATATTGGCTATTATAAATAATGCTGCAATAAATGTAGGTGTGCATATACCTTTTTGAATTAGTGTTTTTGTTTTCTTTCGGTAAATACCCAGTAGTGGAATTCCTGGATCATTTGGTAATTCTTTTTTAATTTTTTGAGGAACCTCCATACTGTTTTCCATAGCTGTTGCACCAGTGTGCATCCCTACCAAAAATGCACAAGGGTTCCTTTTTTTCCACATCCTCGTCAACACTTGTTATTTCTTTGTTTTTGATTTTAGCCATTCTGACTGGTGTGAGGTGATATCCCATTATAGTTTTGATTTGCATTTATCTGATGATTAGTGATGTGGAACATCTTTTCATGTGTCTGTTGGTCATCCATTTATTTGTATGTTTCTTTTGGCAAAATGCCTATTGTGGCCCTCTGCCTCATTTTTTATTTCATGTTTTTGGTGTTGAGTTGTATAAGTTCTTTAAATATTTTTGTTATTAAGCCCTTGTTGGTTATATCATTTGCAATATCTCCTCCCATTCAATAGGTTGCCTTCTTGTTTTGTTGGTAGTTTCCTTCACTGTGCAGAACCTTCTTATTCTGACATAGTCTCATTTGTTTATTTTTGCTCTTGTTTCCCTTGCCTGAGGAGACATTTCTAGAAAAATGTTCCCATGGCTTATGTCAAAAATGTTACTGCCTATGTTTTCTTCTAGAAGTTTTATGGTTTAAGGTCTCACATTTAGGTCTCTAGTCCCTTTTGAGTTAATTTTTGTGGATAGTGTAAGAAAGTGATCCAGTTGTATTCTTTTGCATGTAGCTGTCTGGTTTTCCCAACACCATTTGTTGAAGAGATGGTCTTTTCCCCATTATATATTTTTGCCTCCTTTATCATACCGCAACAAAGGTCATATATGGAAAAACCCACAGCTTATATCATACTCAATGGCAAAAACCTGGGAGCTTTCCCCCTAAGATCAGGAATAAGACAAGGATGTCCACTCTCCCCATTTTTATTCAACATAATACTGGAAGTCCTAGCCACATCAGTCATACAAGACAAAGAAATAAAAGACATCCAAGTTGGTGAAGAGAAAGTAAAACTTTCACCATTTTCAGGTGATGTGATACCCTAAAGACTCCACAAAGAAAAACTATTAGAAGTGATAACTGAATTCGGTAAAGTCACAGTATACAAAATTAATATGCAGAAATCTGTTGCATTTCTATCCACTAATAATGAAGTAGCAGAAAGAGAAGTTAAGGAAACCACCCACTTACAGTTGCACCAAAAAGAATAAAATACCTAGGAATACACTTAATCAAGGAGGTGAAAGACCTGTACTCTGAGAACAATAAAACATTAATAAAAGAAGTTGACAACGACACAAACAAATGGAAAGATATTTCTATGCTCATGGACTGGAGGAACCAATATTGATACAATGTCCATACCACCCTAAGTAGTCAACAGATTCAATGCAGTCCCTATGAAAATACCAACAGCATTTTTTACAAAATAAGAACAAATAAGCCTAAAATATGTATGGAACCACAAAAGACCCCAAATAGCCAAAGTAAGTTTGAAAAGGAAGAACAAAGCTAGAGGTATCACAACCCCAGATTTCAAGATATATGACCAAGCTGTAGTAATTCAAATAGTATGGTAGTAGGGTACAGGCACAAAAATAGACACAGATCAATGGAAGAGAATAGAGCCCAGAAATAAATCCACAGTGATCATCTTTTTAAAGATTGTGTTTATTTATTTGTCAGAGAGAGAGAGCACAAGCAGGGGGAGCAGCAGCTGAGGGCGAAGCAGCTCCCCCACTGAGCAGGGAGCCCAAAGAGGGACTTGCTCCCAGGACCCTGGGATTATGACCTGAGCCGAAGGCAGAAGTTTAACCAACTGAGCCACCCCGGTGTCCCTCACAGTTATCTTTCTTGCACTGCATTTTTCAGTGTTCACAAGCAACTTGTGAAATAGGTCCCCATTTTACAGAGGAGGGTAGTGAAGCAGAGAGAAGTCATCTTCTACTGATGCTGGAAGATACACATGATGGTGGGGCTGGAAATGTGCAGCCAGGCAATCTGACTTGAGAACCTACAAATAAAAACTCTGTCTGCTTCACTTCACCATCTTTTTTTGATGTCAAGGGGATTCTAATACCTTGAGAACAAAAGTATAAGCTCTTCTATTGCACTACGAGTTTCAGTCATTTTGACCACTGTGGATTTCTTTGGGTCACTTCCATTCAGTGGCAACAACTCAAGTGAAGCCAGAAGTTGTGAGGGCTACCAACTCTAAGTTAACCACATTACTACACTGGCCATCTCTGACACTGGCTACATGTTTGTACATGAACTAAACCTCCTTCCTAGTCTACCTCACATCTCAACCCTTCAACACTCAGGTTAAAAGGAGTCAGTTGCCTATTTTAAAAAGTGTGCTCTGATCCTTCTGAGATGTGCAATGAGTCATGCCATCTTCTTGACTCCATAACACCCTGGACTCTTACTCATCTATCACTCACTACACAAATTGTAGACAATACATGTACTTGCCCACATACAAGCTTCATGGAGATAGGACTGGCATCTTATTTATCTTGGTCTTCCTGGGTCTTAACACACTAATTACATGCTTTTAAAAAATGTAGGCTGTTTAACGAATGTTGTGGAAACATAAAATTTAATACAATCTTACCCTTGCTGTTTGAATTCTTTGTACAACTCTGCAGTTCTTCTAGTACATCTACTGAGAATTACGGGAGTGTGAGCAAAGGGTCTGGTTGTTATGTGAGTATTTAGCTCTGGGTATGAGGAAACTCAGGAATTGAGAAGAAATCAAGTAAACTTTAAGTTTGAGATATTTTTACACATTTTTATATAAAAGCTATGTATATTAGTTGTAGAAAAATATAAAAATGGTAAAACACAACTCTAATGACTTCACCTTACTTTAACACCTGTGTATTCCATTTAAGCTTTCTAATAGCTGTTGTGAAGCCATTAAAAAATAGGAAGTGGAGGAGCACCTGAGTGGCTCAGTACTGAAATCGAGAACCATGTGGGGTTCCATGCTCATCCCAGAGTTTGCTTGTTCCTGTTCTTCTGCTCCTACCCGACTCATTCTCCCTCTCTCAAACAAACAAACAAACAAATAAATAAATAAATAAATTCTTTTGAAAAAATAGAAAGGAGGTATAAAAAAGCCCCTTGAAAAAATAAAATATTTTAAGGGCGCCTGGGTGGCTCAGTGGGTTAAGCCTCTGCCTTTGGCTCAGGTCATGATCTCAGGGTCCTGGGATCAAGCCTCGCATCAGGCTCTCTGCTCAGCAGGGAACCTGCTTACCCCTCTCTCTCTGCCTGCCTCTCTGCCTACTTGTGATCTCTGTCAAATAAATAAATAAAATCTTTTTTAAAAATGTAAAATATTTTATTTAAAATGAAGTATTAAAAAGAGTAAAGCAAGCGAGTGGTTACTAAAGACAAGACAAATATGGTGACAGTAATGAAACCACCTTTGTGACCTCAGTTCCCAGATGATTATCAAGAGATAATTCCATTCATTCATTCATTCATTCAATTACTGTGACTTGGCACAGTATCATATAATGGTTAATCCCTAATAGATTAAACAGAACTGCAGAAAACATTCTCTCCTTTATCTAGTAAGTTCACTCACAAAAAATTTCCAACCACCCACTGAGAAGAAACAAATTCAAGATAATCCCTGCCGTAGGTGAATCTATATAGTAATCTCTTATTAACCTCTGGGCTCTTTCTTCCTGGGAGATCTTACTTCTGTCAAATTCTAGGTTGGCACAAATGAAAGTCTTGTATAAGATAGGGAGTTAAAATGACTGAAATGGCATTAAATATATTTTTAAAAGAATAGACAAATATTTCAAAAAGCAGTTTCCAAAACAAGTCAGATCCATGGTATTAAAACCGTCATATTAGATAACACTTTTCATTAATCACCTTCTGTCATTCAGGATACATTGCTGTGGTATCATTTTGCTAAGGCAAAATTGATTTCCCCACAATTTTAATATCTTTCAAGTCTTTTAGGTCTCCATATGTTTGAACTAGCCCTTACTGGCTTGAAATGTAATGTTAACACTTGCATTCTTGCTGTTTTGTTTCAACATGCTCTGTAGCACCTGCCTTATCCTAAATGATCACAGTGCTTGAGGGCAAGGTTTTCCTGATCTGTAGAAAGGATGGAGCTTACACACATGTATTTTCTCTCTGTAATATCCTCATTAATTATACACCTGTGATCTCTAAGAGTGAGGAGCTAAATTTGGTTTCATTAACAAGACTGAACTAAACCACATATATTTTTTTCATCATGGTTGTTTATATATATAAGTCCTCATTATTTTTGTAAAAAAAAATTTGTACAAACCCTAGTATGAGACAGAACCCTATTTTGTAATGTTATTCCAAACTTCCTTCTGGGAAGAAATTAGCCCTCCTGAGAAAAAAAATGCATAAGCATTTCCTCATGAGGTTTAATGGGTTTAAGACTTGTTCTGAGAAACCAGTCATCCACCCTTCCAGCTGACTCACTCAGTGACTATTACAAAATATTATTTTCTTTTGTTTAAAAAAAATTATGTATTTATTTATTTATTTATTTATTTATTTGACAGAGAGAGACATAGCAAGAGCAGGAACACAGGCAGGGGGAGTGGGAGAGGGTGAAGCAGGCTTCCTGTGAGCAGGGAGCCTGATGTGGGGCTTGATCCCAGGACCTGGGGATCATGACCTGAGCCGAAGGCAGACCCTTAACAACTGAGGCACCCAGGGGCCCCCAAAATATTATTTCCTATATTTCAACAAAGATTAGATAATCATTCCCTTTTCCTATAGGTGTTTTTATCCAGAGTAAATCTTTGAACTAAACTTGTGATGCCTTTTTGCTTGTGTCATGCTCACAATTAGTTCCTCCAAAAACTTTTTTAACATTAGCATCATAGTTTATAAAAGATTCTTATAATAAAGAAGACAGCAAAGTAAGCTTATAATCACAGTGCAGTGCAATAAATGCCACTTTATTTTTTTTAAGTTATCTTTTTAAAAATATTTATTTATTTATTTATTTATTTATTTATTTATTTATTTGAAGGAGAGAGAGAGAGAACACATGAAGTAGAGGGAGCAGCAGGCAGAGGAAGAGGCAGAACCAGGGTCCCTGCTGAGTGGGGAGCCCAGCGCAGGGCTCGATCCCAGGACTCTGAGATCATGACCTGAGCCAAAGGCGGATGCTTCACCAACTGAGCCACCCAGGTACCCCTAAATGCCTCTTTATAAATCTCTCTGGTGTGCCACAAAGATGAGGGGAAGGTGTTGAAAATAGACTGGGGCCAGGTTAACATAAGAAAAATTGAAGGTTGGAGAATTTTTGTGAATATTTTATGGACCACTTTTCATTCAATGTGTTTGTTTTGTTTAACTATTAGTTGTAATACTGCTACCACTTCCTACCTATTTTTGCTAAAAGTACATTGTTTTACCTAGGTTACAGCTCAAAATAGTCTTTTGGGAATAACTTGCAATTTAACCACCATGGTAATATCATTACTTAGGGGAAAATGTTACAAATTCTAACCAAGAAAATCCCAAGTCGACATTTGAAACATAGCCAGTTAGTAAATCAAAGCTTCTTGCTATTTGTATAGGACAATACAAAATGATGGAAATAATTCTTAGATGAATTCAACTGGATTTTGCTCTGCAAGATCATTCTCAAAAAATCAACTTTCTGACTAATTGAGTTATAATCCCAGTTATTTGGTAATACGAAGGGTCATTTCGATTAGTGGACACAATGATAACATTAGTCACAGCATATAAATCTTTTGTTACAGCAATCCATTGGCATTCTGGTATATGATAGATTAGACTTTTGTAAGTCAAAAAAGGCTGTGTTAATGCTAAAGTCGAGTCCATGTATATATACACATGGTAACAGAATCAATCTAACTGCTTGAACTAAATATTGACTCTGTCCTTGGTACTGTCTAGTTAATATTTATTTGCTTCACTGTTTATTGTTAATGACTTGGATAAAGTGATAGCCAAAAAATTTCCAGATGATACTTTTAATGAAATTTTTAAAAAAAGACCTACATGAACTAAGATGAACCAAAAATTCACCAATAAGAAGTTAACTACAGACAGGGGTACCTGGATGGCTCAGTGGGTTAAAGCCTCTGCCTTCAGCTCAAGTCATGATCCCAGGGTCCTGGGATTCAGCCCTGCATCGGGCTTTCTGCTCAGTAGGGAGTCTGCTTCCTCCTCTCTCTCTGCCTGCCTCTCTGCCTACTTGTGATCTCTGTCAAATAAATAAATAAATAAATAAATAAATAAATAAATAAATAAATAAGGAAGTTAACTAAAGACAAATATAGGAAACAATTGTACAAATATAAGAAGATGTGACTAAGTAGCAGCAGATATAATAATAATTTTAAAATTTAGGTCGGCTTTGGTTGAAACCTTATTATGGGTTAAATGTAGGATACAGGAAAAAATATGAACTTAGCCTATTTTCAAATGCAATTAATATTTAGTAACTTCTTATTTTACACTATGCTTGGATCCTCCATATCATTATTAAAGATTTACAATGAGAAAGGGGATCAATCAATTTTATTCTTGAGAGTCAGACCCCATCTGAAGAACAGGACTATGTTTAGAGTAAAAGGGAACATTTCTGTATATTGGATGGAATTGGGAGTTTGGGCTTGCCAGTTTTTAGTGAAATAAAGTCTGCAGGACGCCTGGGTGTCTCATTGGGTTGAGCCTCTCCCTTCGGCTCAGGTCAGGATCTCGGGGTCCTGGGATTGACCCCTGCATCAGGCTCTCTGCTCAGCAGGAGGCTGCTTTCCCCCTCTCTCTTTGCCTATCTCTATGCCTACTTGTGATCTCTGTCAAATAAATAAATAAAATCTTAAAAAAAAAAGAAAGTCTGCATAGAAAATGTCTGAGTATTTATTATAGGAAGTGTTTAATACAGAATTTCATGTTTACCATTTGTTTTGAGTTCTAAAAGGCAAAATGATTAATATAAAAGGATGAACTTGTATGGAACGTTGTTCAATTTTTACCATCTGATCAGTGCTCCTGAAAAGTACCTCAATCTCAGGTCACTTCAGCCTGGCAGTCTAATGACTGAATCAATTTCTGATATTGGCTGGGAACTAATTTTTGTCTGTATCACATGTGTTTAAAAAAATTCACTTAATCCCATAGAGACATCTTCTTTTTTTTTTTTAATTTTTTTTTTAAGATTTTATTTATTTATTAGTTAGAGTGAGCGAGCACAGGCAGACAGAGAGACAGGCAGAGGCAGAGGGAGAAGCAGGCTCCCTGCCAAGCAAGGAGCCCGATGTGGGACTCGATCCCTGGACGCTGGGATCATGACCTGAGCCAAAGGCAGCCGCTTAACCAACTGAGCCACCCAGGCATCCCGAGACATCTTCTTAAAGTAAAATAGAATGAGAATCACCTAATTAAGTCAATGAACAAACTGCGGTCTTCGGCAAAACCAATCTCAGCATAGCAGCAAAGGTTTTTTCCATCAGGGAAAAGGACTTTCCTTCAACCCTGAATTTAGGACAAACTCTACAGAACTAGAGTTCCATGAACTATTAATTTAACAGATAAGAACTAACTCCAAGATGTTTCATGCTACTTAAAGTGAAAGATTCATTTACCTCTGAGCTACACTCAGAAAACTTCAGATAGTAAAAGGCTTCTCAACATAAATGAACTAAGAAAATTACATGAAAGTCAATTCGCTCTCCTACTTGGAAACTTTCAACTTCTGAGATGAAAAATTGAGTATAATTTTCTATGAATTTATGGATTCAACCACCTGAATGCAAGCACCAGTAATATGTATGGGAACATGGGAAGTTATCGCTGGCTCCTCTACTTCCCTATTAGAAACCCAAAGACTCCTGCTATCCTATATTTCATAAAGTGGACTACTTGGTCTTTATGGTCTGTATTTGGAACAAGAATAATAAATGTAATCTGGGATGAGTTGTAAAACCATATTAGATGTGCTGGAATTGCACAATTTAAAGGAGACACTGGATTCTTCATCCTATCTTAGGCTTTAGGCAGAATTTTTATTTCCTTTTATTGGGAAAGACCTGCAGGATGCAGCAGAGACCACTGGTAAAATTAAATTCCAAAAGCCAAGTAAGTATTACCTGACAGTTGAGTGCATGGTTATGGAGTCAGACCTCAGTTCAAAGAGTGTGCCTGCTACTTATAGTAGATACTTAAACCTCCTTAAGTCTCGGTTTCTCTTATCTGTGATATGAGTTAAAAGTATTAACTATAGGGGCTCCTGGGTGGCTCAGTTGGTTGAGCTACTGCCTTTGGCTCAGGTCATGATCCTGGAGTCCAGGGATCGAGTCCCGCATCGGGAACTCCCCCTCTCATGTTCTCTCCCACTGTCTCTCTCTCAAATAAATAAATAAAATCTTTTTAAAAATATTAACTATAGCAGAATAGATATATGTGTATAGATAAATATAAATATAGATAAAATATCTATGGAGGGGATGCCTGGGTGGCTCAGTGGGTTAAAGCCTCTGCCTTCAGCTCAGGTCATGATCCCAGGGTCCTGGGACTCCTTTGCTCAGCAGGGAGCCTGCTTCTCCCTCTGCCTCTGCCTGTGCTCGCTTGCTCTCTCTCCCTCTCTCTCTGACAAATAAATAAATAAAATCTTTAAAAAAATATCTATGGAGATAACATAATATATGCATAAAATATTTTATTTCTTTCGAGAAACTAAATGGTGTCATGTCTTTCACTCACCACCTATCAAAGCTCCTTTAATAAAATAGAAAATCCTCAAGGATAGCAGTGATTATCAATATCATTATTACAACTACTGACAAGAATTAACAACATTAGCCCAGTAGTTAAAATTGCAGTCTATGAACCTAGACTTTCAAGATTTAAATTCAGCTTCCACCCTATTCTACTAACCTTGAATAAGTTACTAAACCTCTCTGCTATCAGTAAAATGGGGATGGTGAGGGCGCTTAATTCATAAGGTTTTCAAAAATATTAAATAAATTAACACCTAAAATGTGCTTAGATTTTCAACAAAAGGGGCTGAAATGACTAGATAGCCACATACAAAAAAAAAAAAAAAGAGAGATTGGAAAGAGAGAGGGAAGGAGGAGGAGGGGGAAGAGGAGATAGACCTTACACTCTTCACAAAAACCAACTCAAAATGGATTAAAGACCTAAATGTAAACCACAAAACTACAAGAAAATTTAAATGATCTTCAGTTTGTTAATGACTTTTTAGATAAACCAACAAAGGCACAATCCATAATTGAGAAACTGCACTTCATTAAAATTAAAATTTAATGTTCTGCAAGATATTATCAAGACAATAAAAAGATAAATATGGCAGGGAATGTTTGCAAAATACATATCTGATAAAGGAGTGTTACCCAAAATATACAAAGAACTCTTGAACTCAACAATAAGAAAAGTACCTGATTAAAAAATGAGCCAAAGATTTTAATACACACCTCACCAAAGAAAATTCACCATGACAAATAAGCATATGAAGAGATGCTCCACATCATATGTCATCAGGGAAATGCAAATTGTTTTTTTTAAGGTTTTATTTATTTAATTGACAGAGATCACAAGTAGGCAGAGAGGCAGGCAGAGAGAGAGGGGGAAGCAGGCCGCTGAGCAGAGAGCCCGATGCAGGGCTCGATCCCAGGACCCTGAGACCATGACCTGAGCTGAAGGCAGAGGCTTTAACCCACTGAGCCACCCATGCGCCCCAGGGAAATGCAAATTAAAACGAGATGCCACTATGCACATATTATTAAAATGGTCAAAATCAATCCATTGACAAACCAAATGGTGGTGAGGATGTGGAACAACGTTCACTGCTGATAGGAAGGTGGTACAGACATTTTGGAAGACAGTGTGGTGGCTTCTTACAAAACTAAATCTAGTCTTACCATACAGTCCAGCTATCATGCTCCTTGGTATTTACCCAGCGAAGTTAAAAACTTATGCCCACACAAAAACCTGTACACAGATGTGTTTATAGCAGCTTTATATTTAATTGCCAAAACTTGGAAGCAGCCAAAACTTGCTTCAGTAGGTGAAGGGATAAATAGGCTGTGGTACATCCAGACAGTAGAATATTTTTCAGCACTTTAGAAGAAAGAGCTATCAAGCCATGATGAAAAGACACAGAGGAACCTTAAATATATATTACTAAGTGAAAGAAGCCATTCTGTAAAGGTTCTATACTGTATGATTCCAACTATATGGCATTGTGGAAAAGGCAACACTATGGACACAGTAAAAACATCAGGCGTTGCCAGGGGTTGAAGGGAGAGGAGGGATGGATAGAGACAGCACAGGATTGGGGGGCAGTGAAAATACTGTGTGTGATACTGTAATGGTGGGTACAAGAGAAAAGACATTCATGTTCCTCTAGCTCATTGCCCCACTGGACATGTTTCAAGAATATTATTATGATCCATGTTGGATCCCATTGTCCATTGAGCATCTGAGTCTTGTCCTTCTACACTCACTCTTTTAAAGCTATTCCTTTTATTAATTGAATTGTTTTCCTATAAAGATTGTTGCTAAGTGTCATCCACCCATGTTGTAGCCACAAAGAGAAATACGAGCTACAGAGTAACTGAATCGCCCTCATGACATTTTGGAACAGTGGGAACTGCATGGCCAAATTTGAGCTCCTCCTCTTCCTGATAACATTACTTAGGCCTGATGACTTCAGGGGTTCCCCATACTGGCTTGGTCTCCTTTGTATTTCACAGAGAAATAGGAAATCCTAAGGATTACACATCATTCACTTTCTAAACATGCCTTGACCCTGTATTTTCTTGGTTTTCCTCCTTCCTTTTTGATTTCTTCTTCTCTGACACAGAGAAGAAGAAATGAAAAGGTGTCAAATACTACAACTGCCTTTTTTTGCTGCCTTTTTTTTTTTTTCATTGTCTTATGCTGCCGTGCCTAGTGTCTTTCAGGCTCTGGCCTCAGCAAGCAGCTCTTTGTTGTTGTTATTATTTCTTTAGTAATAGTCTAATCTACTCCCTTGGAAGATGATTTCCAAAAGTATGTCTTTACCTGTATCTTCTCATGAGGATTCTGGTGTCATATGCATAGAGGATACCTCCTTCTAGTTGTCTGTTTGTTAGACTTATATGAGGCAGCAGAGACCCCTTTTAAGCTTTACAATGCCCAAGACAAAGTCGTATTGTGATAATACAAACTCCTATTACCCACCAACATTGGCCACCATTGGTGGAACTTTACTTATGCTGTTCACTGGATCTGGACTCTCTCATTCGCTTCTTTTTTCTCCTTCCACCCACCTATGCATTTGTCAAGCAGCAGCTTAGTCCTTCTCCCTCCCTGAAAGTCTAGTTCATATTCTTTTCTCCCTTTTAGCAAGGGTCTAGTAAAATCGAGTTCATGGCTTCTTTTTCTTTTTTTTAAGATTTTATATATTTATTTGACAGAGAGAGACACAGTGAGAGAGGAAACACAAGCAAGGGGAGTGGGAGAGAGAGAAGCAGGCTGCCCACTGAGCAGGGAGCCCAAGTAGGGCGTGGTCCCAGGAACCCGGGAATCGTGACCTGAGCCAGAGGCAGACGTTTAACAACTAAGCCACCCAGCCACCCCCGAGTTTATGGCTTCGTATTGCTTCATGCACAATAGTCCTTTTCTGTGCAGTTATGTAATAACTGTTTAACAGTTCTGTAATAAACTATTCTTTTTTTTGTAATAAACTATGCTGAAGACTCAAGCCTAAATCCTCACTTTTATTTCCAAAGCACAGTAGCCTATTGCTCAACCTATAATAGGAATACAAAAAACACCTGGTAACTGATTGACTTTAGGATTATGATATGAGTCTGACAGTGAGAGACACAGTCCCTGCCTTCCAGTATCTTACAGTCTAGTCTGGGAAACACATACTAAAATAGCAATTATTACCATTAATTATGTAACTAGAGTTGTAGTTAATACTAAAACTGTCTCTGAGATCCAGTTTTTAATCACTACGTCTCTCTTCTGTGAGTCCTTCTGCTCCCAATATCCATGAAGTCGTCTCTTCCAGATTTCAAGCTCAGATCAACTTAAAAAAATTGTATCACTCCTCTGACTAACTCTGTGGTCCTCAACCTGGGGTATTTTTGCCCCCAGGAGATATTTGGCTATGCCTAGAGACATTTTCGGTTGTCATTTAGGAAGGGGAAGGGAGAGGTCACTGGCATCTAGTAGGTAGAGCCCAGAGATACTGCTGAAGGTCCTAGGCACTGGAAGGCTGCCACAACAAAGAATTATCCAGCCCAAAATGACAATAATGCTAAGGCTGAGAACCCCTGCTCAAACGCTTACTCTCTCATGTGTCTTCTGAGTAGTCTTCTTCCCAGCCCACCTTTCACATGTCTCTTTTAATCCCTAGACCTGTATATAATTAAAATGACAACAGTTTTTACAGTAAGATCTCTTTTGTCTCAGATAGAAACCAATATTCATAGATTATGTATACTCTTTGTGAGGGCAGAGTATTTGTCATAGAAAGATAAATATAAGCTGCTGTCTCCTACAGAAATGAATTTATTTTCTCCCTTTTAGCTTTCCATTGAAAAGAGGTAGTGTGCCAAAGCCTACCTACTATTCTCCACCCTTAAGATATGTTTCTGTGATGTATCTGACAACTTATATGCAGATTTTCTTTAGATGTAATAACTACTATAAAGATGAAGTCTGTTCACATGAAAAAGCTCCATATCACTCAGCATCAGGGAAATATGAATCAAAACCACAATGAGATACCACCTCACACCAGTCAGAATGGCTAAAATTAACCAGTCAGGAAACAACAGATGTTGGTGAGGATGTGGAGAAAGGGGAACCCTCCTACACTGTTGGTGGGAATGCAAGCTAGTACAGCTACTCTGGAAAATAGCATGGAGGTTCCTCAAAAAATTGAAAATAGAGCTACCCTACAACCCAGGAATCACAGTACTGGGAATTTACCCTAAAGATACAAATGTAGTGATCTGAAGGGGCATGTGCACCCGAATGTTTATAGCAGCAATGTCTACAATAGCCAAACTATGGAAAGATTCTAGATGTCCACCAACAGATGAATGGATAAAGAAGATGTGGTATACATATATATGTATATATATGTATACCACATCTTCACACACATACACACACACACATATATATGGAATACTATGCAGCCATCAGAAGAAATGAAATCTTGCCATTTGCAATAACGTGGATGGTACTAAGAGGGTATTATGCTTAGCGAAATAAGTCAATCAGAGAAAGATCATTATCATATGACCTCCCTAATATGAGGAATTGGAGAAACAGAGTGGGCAGTTTGGGGGGTAGGGAAGGAAAAAATGAAACAAGATGGGATCAGGAGGGAGACAAACCATAAGAGACTCTTAATCTTGCTAAACAAACTGAGGGTTGCTGGGGGGAGGAGGTATGGGGACGGTGGTTGGGTTCTGGACATTGGGAAGGGTATGTGCTATGGTGAGTGCTGTGAAGTTTGTAAGCCTGACAATTCACAGACCTGTACCCCTGGGGCAAATAATACATTATGTGTTAATTAAAAAAAAAAAAGATGAAGTCTGTTGCAAGAATCCCATAAATGATAGATTTAATAATGTAACTCATTAATTCTTTGCACAAAAATGTTACATCAAAGACGTGTATTTTAAAATTTTTCATTTTTAGAAAATTTTCATGTTTTTAGATAACATCTAAAACAAATAAGGAAAAAAATACCAAACTACATGTGACATCTTTAATAGCACACTGTGTTATTTGAAAGCACAGTGGCTTGAAATATATTGGTATTAGTAGATCTGTTCCTTCATTTCAAGAAACATATATTAGTTTGAATTCTATTCAAATCTTTGAACATCCTGACTTAAAATACATGCAATTAATATAGCAAGCCAAGTGATTAATTACTTATGAAATCTCTGAAGAAATTTCTACTTTGGAATAAGTGTGAATCTCTGACAAAGGGCTTATCTCTTCACTTTATCCAGCCATTCTGGTCTCCATACTGCTCCTTGAAACTTTAGGGAAGCTCCTGTCTCGGAGCCTCCTCACCTTGTTCCCTCTCCCTGAACACTCACAAGGCTCATCCTCTCATTTCCTTCAAATCTTCACGTATCACTTTCTTGGCGCGGGGGAGAGGGACCTTACCTCACCTGCTCAATACTCTCTACATTTCCTGCACTATTTTTCTCCCCTGTACTTATCACTCTCTAACATGACAAATATTTTACTTATTTATTATAGTAAGTATGCAATAAATGTGTGTTACATCATTTAGTAAATAAAAAAGAAGGAATATGAGGATGCCACCAGCAGCATCCATTGTGCTGGAATGGATTTAGTAGTCTGGCTCTGGAATACTAAGGCTTGTGGCAGCTTCCAACTCCAGTCCAAAGCCAAGGCGGTGTGATTATGGAACCAAGTGTCCCAACAATGCTTTTCTGATTTGTCAGCTTCCTCATAGTGGCAGAGATGACTTTTACTTAGAGGGTGGTTCTCATCCGATATTCTGAGAGCCACACCTGGAGACCCAGCTAGAGCTAGCCCTTCTCCACAGTCTGTCTCATTCACCTTAGATTATCTGGATGTTTCCTAATTATACAGAACTGAACCCTGACTAGTAATATGTCCCCATTTTATGACAAGAAAGCTGGACATCAGGAACACTAAATGATAGCAATAAGTCAAGCTCAAGTTTATATAATCCCACAAACAAAATGAACACTTCTAGATTCCTCTTTCAATGACTCAGAATAAAACTTACTCAGTCCCAGAAATTCCTCCTACTAATCCCTCAGAAACATCAATTTCTAGAACTGATGAACACATAAATTCTTTCCAGCCCAGCCCTCTTCCTGGAGTAGCTTATACCTGCTACTGATGTCTGTTAAGACCGCTCCCAAGAGGCAAGAAATTTTGTATCTCAGTATCTGAGTGTTTTACATAATGTATCCTGTATGATATTTTTGTGGAATTTTCAATATATGTTGTACTGGGAAACTCAAATTGAGTCACAAAAATCAGCTTGGTTTGGTTATGAAACATCTGTGTGGGTTTACAGTGCATATTATGGATTCAGATCTTCTCGCAACTAAAATGGCTTGTTTTTCTTTTCTGATTACTCAGTTGATGACTTGTGTGATTTGGGACAATGAAAGACAGAGAATCTAGCTATTGCTTCCTGTCTTTTGCACATTCTGTTGAACCAGCTAAACTGTTTTGGTGTCTAGTTATTTTTCATGGGTCTGTAAAATTTGCTTTTGAAACTGAAAACATTTTTAGACAGAAAACTATCTCAGAAAAACATCATGGGGGAAAATCCTCTCCATAATTCATATAGTGTTATACAAACAAGCCAAGGAGGGGCTACTCCTCTGAAGAAACAAACTTGTTAAGAGGGGATTCCATAATGTAGAAAACAAATGAAGTGGAGGATATCAAAGGATGAATAAAACCAACATTTTTTTCAGGGATACTTGAAGCTTAGTAACACAAGGTTATCAAATACCGTGTATTAACTACATTGCACTTTTAACACAGTGTTTTTTCTGTTTCCTTGAAGAGTTATTCCATGAGCTTTTAAGAATTGGTCCAAGAAATTACAGAAGGAATGAACAGCCCTTCTAAAGTTGTAAAATAGATAATAAGAAATAGTCATTAGTAAAAGTTATAAAGAGATATTCTGGTTTTGCCATCAAAACCAACCATAAATTTCCCATTGCTTACATTGAAATTAGGTTCTAACAATAAAGAAAATGCCTCTGAAAAATGGCACTTTCATGTTATTTAGCCTAATAGTTTATTAGTTTTAAAAAGAGGAATATAGAGGAGGGAGAGAATAAAATTTTTCCTACCATCAGCAGAAATTATACATATATACATATAATTATAAATATAATTTATATAAATATATTGTATAAATAAATATATAAAACCATATTTATATTCTACATATTATATAAATATATAAATTAAATAAATGTTAATTTGTAAATGAATCTTTAAGTATATATAAATTACACATATAAATAGATATATATAAAGATTTATTTGATAGACAGAGTGTGTGTGAGTAGGGGGAGGGGCAGAGGGAGAGAAACTTAAAGCAGACTCCCCACTGAGCATGGCCTGACCCTGGGCTCAATCTTACAACCCAGGAGATCATGACTTGAGCCAAAACCAAGAGTCAGAAACTTAAACAACTGAGCCACCCAGGCTTCCCAACAGAAATTATATTTTTAAAAAAGATTTTGTAGTAGTAAACTATATCATGAAAACCCATTACAAAAAAGTCATCCTTGGGGTGCCTGGGTGGCTAAGTTGGTTAAGCTTCTCTGCCTTTGGCTGAGGTCATAATATCAGTTTCCTGGGATTGAGCCCTGAGTTAGGCTCCTTGCTCAACAGGGAGTCTGCATGTCTCCCCCTGCCCTTCCCCTCCCCTCCCCTCCCCCTGTTCCCTCTCTCTCTTTCTTATTTATTTATTTACTTGACACAGAGAGAGAGACAGAGAGGTAATACAAGCAGGGGGAGTGGGAGAGGGAGAAGCGAGCCTCCCACAGAGCAGGGAGCCCAAGGCAGGGCTCAATCTCAGGACCCTGGGATCAGGGCATGGGATGAAGGAGACATTTAACGACTGAGCCACCCTGGTGCCCACCCCCCCCCCGGCTCTTTCAAATACATAAAATCTAAAACAAAATTAAAAAGTTATCCTAAAAACATTATATAGTAAGAATAAATAAATAAGATAACTGCTAGGATGTACCATTTAGACTCAAGGCAGAGGAATTGCCTGAAAGTGTGTAGGGGTTGGAGAAAGAACCTGCTGTGCAAAGTCAAACATGTGTAGGGTAGAAACGGAAACCCTAGGAAGGACAAGTCTCATATTTGGATCTGTAGGAAGGGCCCACAATGTACATTTTTATAAAATCATTAAATTCCACAGCCCGACACATTGCCACACACACAATGGTTCAATAAACTATTTGTCCAATGGTTTGATGGCAATGATGTCTACTGAGCACAAGTGGACATAGCAACTCCTTTCTCCCTTCTTCTTATCTTCAATGATGAAGTGATACCAGGGACAACAGATGCCATGTTCCAACCATGAGGCCACAAGCCAATATTTTAAGGATGAAAGAGCAGAAAGATGTAAAAGATGTGGGTCTTTGAGACTCTCAAGGAGCTGCTTCCTCCAGATGTTTTGTTATATGAAATAATTAGATGTCTTATTCTTTATTCCTGCAACCACTGTTATTTGTTACTCACAGGGGGAAAAAAAGGTCATTTATTAGTTTTAGAAAAGAAATGTATTCTTAATTGATACACACCTAAAAGGAAAAATTTATCTTTTATCCTCAAAAACAGGCCCAGTTTAATTTCAAGTCCTCTTTGCCACAGCACTCCCAGACGAAACAAACAAAAAAAGTCATCTGCTTGCTGATGTCTGCAATTCTTCATTTAATAGAACACTTTATCTTGAACATGTGCTATTGACTCATACTTCATTGTATAGCACCTGCTTTTGGCATTGCCTTTGGGTCTGCTGCAAAAGAGAATTTCCTGTTTGGGGAACTTTTGGCTCACAAATTCAGATAATCCTCAACATATCTATTTTTTATTATTACAGGTTTCCTGCTTCAGCTATGGCTAAACTTTTGTACTCAAATTAATCACAGTGCCATCATGCATTGCACAAATAACCACCTTTGAGTTTTTTCCACCTCAACCATATTTTTTCCTGGATTGTTCTCTCAGTCTCAAGACACCATTTGTGCCAGTTATCAATCCAAATCCATCTTTCCTTGTCTTGCTTTGTGATAAAGGAGCTAAACTATGTGAACATCTCCCCTTCAGCAGCTGGTGCAATGTCACGCTTTCTCAGCAGGGAGCGTAGAAGGGACATTCCTGGAGAATGTCCAGGCCGTGGGGGGGGGGGGGGGGGAGCTGGTCTGCTCCCACAACTCTTTTATTTTTACTGATTCATTTATTTGAGAGAGAGAGAGAGCACAAGTGGATGGAAGAGCAGAGGGAGAGCGAGAAACAAACTCTCTGCTGAGCCTGGAGCCAGGCGCAAGACTGGATCCCAGGACCCTGGGATCATGACCTGAGCTGAAAGCAGAAATTCAACCAACTGTCCACCCAGGCACTTTGCTCCTACAACTCCTAAAAGCAAGCAACCTATGGGACACCTAGAAGTGTTCATGCTCCAGCAAGTTTTGCCAGGACCACTGCCAAGTCTCACTAGCACCTCAGAGGGGAGCTTCCCATTGAGCTTCCCACATTCCAGAATACTGATTACCAGCTAGTTTCATTGGTGCCCCAACTGGTGGTTTCCAATCAGCCATGACTGGTCACACGGCAGTACACTTCTCTGCCATTAGGTAGGCCACAGCCACACACTCTCCACCATGGTCTGGGTATCAGTGTTGGCCTCCTTTCTTTTCATTCCATGGCTACTTGTCCTCAGCTGTAGAGGTAGCAGCTATTCTCTGTGTCTACTGTTCTTCTATTCTGAGTTCTCTTTATTGCTTAGTCATTAATCCTGTTATTAGCTAACTATTAACTATTAAATCCCTTAGTAGTTAATTCCATGCTATAAATTCATTATTAGTTCATTATTAAATAGTAATTCTTTATATTAAAATGTACCACTCAAATTACTAAGTTATTTCAATCTCCTGGGTAGACCCTGATCGACAGGTCATCTCTAGGGCATTTATAAGAATTCTTCATGTGGTATCTTTATTTTACATAAATGTCAAGAGTCTATTGATTTCCAAATATCAGTTGTAATGTCAGGCCAAATTTCCAAGCCTGGTAATCCAGTACATTAAATTTAATCAATATATATTATTTCACCAAGGTCCAGCAACAGAAAAGACTCAAAAACATTGAATTTCAGTTATAGTGTTCTTCCTTAAACCCATTAACATTCATTTTAATTGTAGTCCAAGACAAGATTTCCAATATCAGTCTGAGAATTAAATTGCTTATCTAAATACTTCAATATGTGGGGAAGTGTTTTGGTATTAGAAATAGATTCTACTATGGCCTACAACTGAAGAATTTGAAATATTTTTTATTTCTGCTAATAATGAGCCTATAGGCAAACTACAGTTTTTAATCTATACTTTCAGCTCATGCTATTGAATATCAGAACATTTGAGATGCTTAGGCTCTGCACTGTCCTTTGCAAGAATGACCAATCATAGAGAAAATATTTGCAAATCATGTATCTGATAAGGATCTATTATTCAGAATATGTTAAGAATTCATACAGCTCAACAAAAAGACAACCCAATTAAAAATGGACAAAGTAAAAAAAAAAGGACAAAATATTAGAATAGACATCCTTCAAAGAAGATATATAAATGGCCAACAAGCACATGAACAAATGGCTAATGTCATTAGTTAGGAAACTACAAATTAAAATCATAATGAGACATCACTTTATATCCACTCAGATAAATTTTTTAAAATGCAACATAAAATAAAATTGTTGGTAAAGACATAGAGATACTGGAACTCTGATACATTGCTGGCAAGAATCTAAAATAGTGCAGACTCTGGAAAAGAGATTCACTGTGCCTCAGTAATTATAATGTGACTTAGCAACTCTACTCCTCAGCATATATCCAAAAGAATTGAAAACAAGTGTTCAAATATTTGTACACAAATGTTCATAGCAACATTATTCACAATAGACAGAAGGTGGTATCAATCCAAATGTTCATCAACTTATGAATGGATAAACAAAATCTGGTATATCTGGAACATTGTTCAGTCATAGAAAGGAGTGAAGTAAGTACACAACGACAATGTGGATGAATCTAGAAAACATTATGCTAAGTTAGAGAATAAGGCAAGAGGGGCAGGCGCCTGGGTGGCTCAGTGGGTTAAGCCTCTGCCTTCGGCTCAGGTCATGATCTCAGGGTCCTCTCTCTCTCTGCCTGCCTCTCTGCCTACTTGTGATCTCTGTCTGTCAAATAAATAAATAAAATCTTAAAAAAAGAAACAGAGAGAATAAGGCAAGAAAAATGTCACATATTGTGTAATTCCTTTTATATGAAATATCCAGAATAAGAAAATCCTTGGATTAGTGTTTTCTGGGGGCTGGAGGGAAGAGAAAATAGGAAATGACTGCTGAATGGATATGGGGTTCTCTTCTGGGGTGATGAAAATATTCTAGATAGTAGTGATGGTTGTACAACATTGTGAATCCACTAATGCCACCGAATTATACACCACAAAATGGCCGAAATGGTGAATTTTATATGTATTTTACCACAATAAGAAGATCAATTGTGGAAGGGAAGGAATTGGAGGTGGAAAACATAACCAATTCTTTCAAGATGTTTTGTTCTAAAGGGAAACTGAGTACAGTAGCTGGAAGGGGATGTGAAGGGAAGAATAAGTTTTTAAAATACTGGAAATCATGTAATATTTTATCAAAAAGATACTTGTTGAATGGATGATTAGATGTATGATTACCAGACAGACATAGAAGCTGGCAGAGCTCACCTAGGATGAAAAACTGAAGATCACCATTGACCTGCTAGGTCCTTAACAGATGAAATCATGACCCACCTTTGCCTCTGATATTCATGGCCTCACTATGATTTAAAAAAATGAATGACGACAGTAGGGAAGCAACATAAGGCGTGGAAGACCATACAGACTAACTAATGCATTGCTTAAAATATCAGGTAGATTTCACCTCAGTTCTCCTTCCCATAGTGAGAGAGTAGATAAAGGGTCTGTGCTAATAGCAAGATGTGCAGATGAGGGACGCCTGGGTGGCTCAGTTGGTTAAGCGGCTGCCTTCGGCTCAGGTCATGATCCCAGCGTCCTGGGATCGAGTCCCACATTGGGCTCCTTGCTCGGCAGGGAGCCTGCCTCTGCCTGCCTTTCTGTCTGCCTGTGCTCGCTCTCTTTCTAACTAATAAATAAATAAAATCTTAAAAAAAAAAAAAAAAGATGTGCGGATGAGAAATCCTATTTCCAATTGATTGTTGGTGAATAAAAGAGATGAATAACTTGTCAAATTGGGTGGTTATATATATATATATATATATATATATGAATGTACTTTAATAAATTCCAAATGGCCGACAGTAAATGCTGTTTGAAAACATTCTGTAAATCTTTGGAAATTTGCTTATTTAAGGTTAAAATTATTCAAGTCTCAATCTCATATTTTTGCTTTTTTAAAATTTTCAATATTTTAAGCATATGCAAAGGTAAAGGGATAAATTGATCCTTTATATACACTTCACCCATATTCGACAACTATCAACTCACAGCCAATCCTGTTTTATTTATAATCCTACCCACTCCTCTTCCTACTTTTTGGGGATTATTCTGAAATACCTGCCAAACATCCTGTCATTTACCATGGAAATATTTTATTATGGATCTCTAAAGGATAATGATGCTCTTTAAAAATATAGCCACAAGTGGAATAACAAGATGGCAGCAGAGTAGAAGGACCATAGGCTCATCTTGGCCCATGAACACAACTAAATAACTATCAAATCATCCTAAACACCCCAGAAATTGGCCTGAAGACTGACAGAACAAACTCCACAAATAAAGGGAGAAAAGAGGCCACATCAAAGAAGGTAAGAAGTACAGAGATGTGGTTTATGGGAGAAACAGATGGTGAGTGCTGTGGAGGAGAGAGAGCCATGGTTACAGAAGAGGGCAAGAGAGAGGAGTACACAGGAGAATGCACAAGGAGGACATTTTCTCAGTCATTGGCTTGGAAAGCGAGAGGGGCTGAATTTTATGAGTTCTTAAAACCAACAGGGCTTAACGCTGGGAGTATTAAAGGTCAGTGAGCTTGGCTGGTATAGAGCCCAGAGGGCACTGTCTTGTTCCTAGAGAGAAGGCAGGCAATCAATCCAGGAGCAGACAGCATGGAAACCACAATCTGAAGAATGCCTGGGGCACACAGTGGGGAGATTATTCACTAGTCTAGGAGTACTTTCCTGAGAGGCATCAATCATGGAGGTGCCTTTCTGGAAACAAAGGACCTGGCTGGTGCCATTTCCCTCACCCTTCTCTCAGCATAAACACAGAGCCACCTGCAGGAAGCAGTGCAGCTCTGACACTGGCTGCCTAACTTGCTTACACCAAGCCCCACCTCTCTGCACTGCAGAGGGACTGCCCTTCTCGGTCAAGCTTGCCTCAGTCCCAGTGTGGTGGTCCCCTACCCTAGAAGACCAGTACAAAGCTCTGCCCATACTGTATCTCCTGACCAGCATTCTAGAGGGCCTCAGTTCTGGTAGAGTTGGTGTCATTTCACAAGCAGACTAGAGCACACCTGGTTAAAATTCACCACATTTGGGCCAGGAACCAAACACTGCCCAGAGCAGGCAAGGAGAACCTCTGCAAATGATTGTCCTAAAGGACAGAGCAGCCAAAACAGCAAGCACATACAGCACACACTGGAGACTCCCCGAAGTACCAGATCCTGAGCACTCCATGACCTTGTCTTTTTCATAAGGCCATTACTTTCAGGAGCAGGAAACATAACTAGGTTTTCTAACACAGAGAAGAAGGCAGAGATTTAGACAAAATTCCAAGATGGAGGAATTTATCCCAAATGAGAAAACAACATAAGGCCATGGCCAGAGATCTAAGCAAAACAGGTAAAAGTTAACATGACTAATAGAGACTTTAAACCAACAATCATAAGGCTATTCATGGGCTTGAGAAAAGAAGATATCAGTGAGACTCTTACAAGAGATAAAAGAGTTAAAAAAGAATCAATCATAGATGAGGAATGGAATAAGTGAGATTGGAAACAGGCTTCATGCAATGAACAGCAGGCCGGAAAAAGCAGAGGAATAAATTAGTGACCTAGAAGATAAAATAATGAAGCTGAACAAAAGAGAGAAAGAAGAATTATGCAACACAAGAATAGATTTAGGGAACTCAGTGACTCCATCAAACATAGTATTCATATTATTGGAATCACAGAAGAAGAGAGAGAAGAGGGGGCAGAAAATTTATTTCAAGAAATAATAGCAGAAAACTTCCCTAATCTGGAGAAGGACACAGACATCCAAATCCAGGAGGCACAGAGAACTCACATCAAAATCAACAAAAGCGACCAACCTCAAGACATACTGTAATTAGATTTATAAAATATAGTGATAAAAAATCTTAAAAGCAGCAAGACAAAAGAAATCCTCAACTTACAAAAGGAAATCCTTACAGCTAGCTAGAGATTTCTCAACAGATACTTGGCAAGCTAGAAGGGAGTGGCATGATATATTGAGTGGTGAGTAGTGAAAATCTACAGCTAAGTATACTCTATCCAGCAAGACTCTCATTTAGAACAGTAGAGATAAAGAGTTTCCCTGGAAAACAAAAACTAAAGGAGCTTGTGCCCACTAAACCACCCCTGCAAGAAACATTAAAAGGGACCTTTGAATGCAAAGGAGAGACCAAAAGTGACAAAGACAAGCAATGGTCAAGAAAATCTCCAGAAACAACAACAAACAAGTAATAAAATGACAATAAATACATTTATATCAATAATTATTTAAATGGACTAAATGCTCCAATCAAAAGACATTGAGTGTCAAAATGGATTAAAAAAAAAAAAAGACGCATCTATATGTTGCCTAAAAGAGAATCGTTTTAGACCAAAAGACACCTGCAGATTGAAAATGACAGGATGGAGAAATACTTACCACACAAATGGATGTCAAAAGAAACTCAAAGTAGCAATACTTACATTGGGCAAACTAGACTTTTTTTTGTTCTTGTATTGTTTTTATCCTGCTTTGGTATCAGTGTAATACTGTCCTGATGGAATGATTTTTTTTTTTAAGATTTTATTTATTTGTTAGAGAGAGCGAGCATAGGCAGACAGAGAGGCAGGCAGAGGCAGAGGGAGGAGCAGGCTCCCTGCCGAGCAAGGAGCCCGGATGTGGGACTCGATCCCAGGATGCTGAGATCATGACCTGAGCCGAAGGCAGCTGCTTAACCAACTGAGCCACCCAGGCGTCCCCTGATGGAATGATTTTGAATGTGTTCCCTCTATTCCCTTATTGGTAAGATTTTTATAAAGCTTGTCATTTTTTAAAATGTTAAGTAGAATTCACCAGTGAAACCATGTGATTTGGTCTCTTTTGTGCTGGGACATGTTCTTTTTTGTTGTTTTTAATTTAAATTCAATTCACCAACTTTCAGTACATCATTAGTCTCAGATGTAGTGTTCAGTACTTTATCAGTTTTGTATAACACCCAGTGCCCAGTGCCCCGTGCTGAGAGATTTTTGATTCCCAATTCAACTTTCATTCTTATTGGTCTAAGAAGATTTCCCACTTCTTGGATTCAAGATGCGTGATTCAATCTTGGTAACTTGTGCATTTTTAGAAATTATCTGGGTTTTTTCTCTGAGTTATCTGACATGTCAGTATATAATTGTTTATAGTAATATGCTATCACAGTATGTATTCCTGTGGTTATCTGTTGTATTGTTTTCTCTTCCATTTCTCATTTTGGTTTTTAAGTCTTCCCTCTTTTTTCCTTAGTTAATAAATCATTGTCAATTTTATCCTTTTGGAAAAAACTGTCATTAATTTCAATGTTATTGTTTATTCTGGTCTCTATTTAATTTATTTCTGATTTTCCTTTGTTATTTCCTTCCTCTACTAAATTTCAACTAAGTTTCTTCTTTTTCTAGTTCCTTGTAATGTTGTTGGTTTTTTTTAAAGGTTTTATTTATTCACTTGACAGAGAGAGATCACAAGTAGGCAGAGAGGCAGGCAGAGCAAGAGAGGGGGAAGCAGGCTCCTCGCTGAGCAGAGAGCCCGATGCGGGGCTCGATCCCAGGACCCTGGGACCATGACCCGGGCTGAAGGCAGAGGCTTTAACCCACTGAGCCACCCAGGAGCCCCTTTTGTAATGTTGTTTATTTGAACTTTTTTTTTCTTATATGAGCATTTATAGCATAAATTTCACTGTAACATTTGCTTTTGCTGCATCCCATAGGTTTGGGAATATTGTGGGGTTTTTTTGAGACACATTTTGATTTGCCATTTGACTTCTGATTTGGTCCATTGTTTTTGCAGTAGTGTGTCATTTAATATTTAAAAATTAAATATTTAATATTTACACTGTAGATTTTCCAGCTGTGTTTTATTGTTGATCTTTAGTTTTATATCATTGTGGTTGAAAAACATACTTGTTATATTTCAGTCTTCTTAAATTCATAATATTTGTTATGTCTCTTTTTATGTGATTTGAGCAGGGGATTCTTCTGTGTGTATTTGAAGAAAATGTGCATTCTATTTTTCTTGGATAAGATGTTTTATATGTATCTTTGAGAAACATGTATTCCGAAGTATGCTTCAAGTAAAAAATGTTAAAAAAAACAAACCCAAAATTTTAACTAAGGGTACTCACTTAAAATAAATAAAGCATATCAGAGGGAAAGTGGGTGGGGGATGGCTGAAATAAGGGGATTAAGAGTACACTCATCATGATGGGCACTGAATAAAGATGTATAGAATCGTTGAATCATTGTATTGTACATATACACTAATATGTATATGTAGTGTATATATATATATATATACACTAATATGTATATGTACAATACAATATACTAATTAATATAATAGCTAATATAACACTGCATGTTTACTAGAATTAAAAGATTTAAAAACTTGATAAAAACTTTTTTTTAGTTTCTTTTTAAAGATTTTATTTATTTATTTGACAGAGATCACAAGTAGGCAGAGAGGCAGGCAGAGAGAGAGAGAGGAGGAAGCAAGCTCCCTGTGGAGCAGAGAGCCCGGTGTAGGGCTTGATCCCAGGACCCGGGGTCAGCACCCGGGGATCATGACCTGAGCTGAAGGCAGAGGCTTTAACCCACTGAGCCACCCAGGCCCCCCAAAACTTCTTTTAGTTTTTTAAAAAGTAAGCGACAGGGGGCATCTGGGTGGCTCAGTCATTAAGCATCTGCTTTTGGCTCAGGTCATGATCCCAGGGTCCTGGAATGGAGCCCAGAATCAGGCTCCCTGCTCAGCGGGAAGCCTGCTTCTCCCTCTCCCACTCCCCCTGCTTGTGTTCCCTCTCTTGCCCTCTCAGTCTCTATCAAATAAATAAAATCTTAAAAAGAAAAAAGTAAATGGACAAAAAAATATATGCCATGTGAACAGTAACAATAAAACAGTGTGGTGGAATTAATAGCAGATAAAACAATTTAAGACAAAGATCATTATTAATGATAAAGACATTTTTATAATGATAAAAGGAATCTGTTTATTAGGAAGTGATAACAGTCATAAATGTATGTAAGCCTAATAACAGAGTTTTCAAATATACTAATTAAAAATTGATAGAAATAAAGGGAGAGATAGTCAATTCCATAATTATAATATGAGATTTTAATGTCTTTCTTAGAAACTGCTAGAACTAGACAAAAACAATCAATAAAGATATAAAGTACCAGAACATTAAAAAAATAAAAATATAACCATATACTATTTCACACCTAAAATAAGTAATTTTTTACTATCATCCTTTTTTAAAAAGATTTCATTTTAGAAAGAGAGTGAGCATACCCGCTTGAGCAGAGGGAGGAGCAGAGGGGGACGGAACAAGACAAGCAGACTCCATGCTGAGCTTGGAACCTGAGGTGGGCCTCTATTTCATGACACTGAGATCATGACCTGAACCAAAATCAAAAGCCAGATGCTTAACCGACTGAGCCACCCAGGTGCACCTACTATCATCTTTTTGAACCTGACCTTCCATGAGCTAGTAGGCAAAGAATTTGCCCTGTTTTAAAACTTTTTTTTAAAAGATTTTATTTATTTCCTTGACACAGAGAGAGAGAGAGATCACAAGTAGGCAGAGAGGCAGGCAGAGAGAGAGGGGGAAGCAGGCTCCCTGCTGAGCCCGATGTGGGACTCGATCCCAGGACCCTGGGATCATGACGTGAGCCGAAGGCAGAGGCTTTAACCCACTGAGCCACGCAGGCGCCCCTGTTTTAAAACTTTTATTCTGCAACTTAAAATCCTGTCAACAGTTGAAGTAAAACATTAACATAAATTAAATCCAGCAGATTCCATAGAAAAAGTACAGTGCATAAGAAAAGAGTTTTATACCAGATGTACCTTTGCTGGTACAAAGGATGATTGATTCTGGACCATCCTGAGAAGCAGCGATAGTTACCTATATTCAATATAATGCTAAGAAGGAAAAGATTCTAGTGAGAAAATTCTATCCCAGGAAAAATCCACGACTGTTGCACCTTGATAATTCTACAACATTTACAGAGACTCCCCTATATGGGCTTGACATGGTGAAAGAGAAATGCTGTTTGGTTTAGGAGACAGCATCTTGGAGAGAAATGTAATAAAAAGCTCTCCAGACTCAACATATTCATCATCTCGTAACAGTTTCAGATAACATGAAATGCTGCCTTCAAAGGAAACCTGTGAAGCATTGCCAGTGAACCTAAAATCTAGAATAGGGAACTGCCAACTCTTGGGATTAAACATGTAAATTTATTTCTTTACCTTGAAGCTAGTGACTGTGAAAGCTAAAGAAAAATGCTGGAGAAACTTACCATGACTATTGATTTACAGGTCCTGGTTTTCTCCCCTATGATTTAAAAGTGGTTTTAAAAGAAAAAGTGGAATGTATGACAAAGACTTGAAAGAACACATTTAGTGGGAGACTCATCTGCATCATCAAAAAATAATAATGAGACAGGGTGCTTGAAAGTGAAGTTTTATAGGTGACAAAATTCTTGCAACAAATTATAAAATAGTACTCTATGGGGACGCCTGGGTGGCTCAGTTGGTTAAGCGGCTGCCTTTGGCTCAGGTCATGATCCCAGCGTCCTGGGATCGAGTCCCACATCGGGCTCCTTGCTTGGCAGGGAGCCTGCTCCCTCTGCCTCTGCCTGCCACTCTGTCTGCCTGTGCTCGTTCGCTCTCTCTCCCTCTCTCTCTGACAGATAAATAAATAAAATCTTTAAAAAAAATAGTACTCTATGAAAGACCACTAAATGATATAACATAGAAGACTGAGGTACTTGAAGTTAGACACTAGACATTTCGTTTTTATATCCTTTGTATCTTATAAAGCACTTGAACCAGATAAGTGTTTGTATCAGTGGAGGACTGGATACAGCTGCAAATAATAGAAGAAACAAAAAATATCAAGCAAGGCATGACTTTATTTCTCTTATTTTATAAGAAAGAAGTCTGGAGGTCGGCACTTGAGAGGTCACATGAAAGCTCTACAAAGTTATCATGGATCCAAACATATCCATCTCACTGCTCTACTACACTTAGCATAACCCTTGTGCTCATGGTTCTGACTGGCTGCTGGAGCACCAGCCATCACATCCACATTCCACATTCCTTCATCCAGCAAGATGAAGGAAAAAGAAGTCTGGGCTGCTCCTTCCTAAATCTTTTATGAACACTCACATATCACTGAATTGAACATATTTACTTCACCACATCTATATGCAAGAGAGGTTGGGAAATGTAATGTCTTACCTGGAGCCATATGCCAAGCCAAAGGAAAAGGGGGAAATGTTGGGAAGCAACTCAGATTTTGTCATGTAATTCAATGTAGATCTTTATTCTACATCAATAGTGAAGGAGAAAATTATCAGATCCAACTGCAATGATATTAGAATAGTAACTGTTATTTATTGGGTGTAAATAATGTGCCAAGTACTATGCTAGATGCTTTAGATCATCTTGGGTAGTGAACATCACAACCGTGAGGTATAGATATAATCAGCCTGATTTTACAGATGAGAAAACTGAGTCTCAAAGAAGTTGAGCAACTTGTTGAGGGTCACACAGCTACTAAATGGAAGAGCCATGATATAAACTCAGGTCTTCTTAGTTCCAAAGTCTGTTCTGTAAAATATTTTTGCTGCTTGATGTGGTCCATGTACCAGCAGCCTAAAAATACCTGGAAGCTTGTCCCCCGCCCCAGAAAAAAAGAATTTTGGACCCACCCGAAACTGTGAAATGCAAATTAGCAATTTCACAAGTTCCAAAGTTATAAGCCTATTAAAGTTGGACAAGCATCATTCTCTGTCATTCTACCATGAATAAATATATCAGACCTCATTGATAATAAAGTTTGCCTCTAGTCTTAGGGAAATAATTTTGGTCCGTTATTTTTCATTGTGAGTTTATATAATAGTGTTAATTCCTCACAAAGGATTAGCAGATAGGGAAATAATTTCCAAATTACATGGAAGTTACAATAGTTCAGGTATGATTCCTTTCCCCGGCTCATTAACTTTTTGTCTCCATCAGGTTAAAGCAAAGCACATTAACACAGCTGAGGCCACGGAGGACAAGGGACTGTACATGATGTCCATTCACTTCGAGTCAGCTTTTGGCTCGGTTTAGCCACAAGCTGTGTCTCTGAAGTGCTTACTGCTAGAGTTTCATTATCTCGGTGTATTTTGCCCCTGTCTCATAACTCGGCAGCTTCTACCTTCCCTACTATCTCTTCCAACAAGCCACCGTCACCTTCTTTTTAGGAAAAGTACTATATTTACTGCATGACTTCTTTATTAATGGTAATTTAACATGTCTTTTTAAGTTGGCAAGGACTTTTCATTAAGATTTACCTTGTTAGTTGTATAGGATTTAAGAGATCTACCCAACCTTATTTGCTTCCAAATTGCCCTACTATTTTTAGTAAGCAGTTTCACAGAATGAAAGGAACAAAGTGAGTCATGTTACAACAATAAAAATGTCTGCATTCTGCAATGGCTGGAAGGGTTCAGAGGAAACACTATCCATCTGCTTTTGAACAAACACCCAGTCTCAAAGGTGCTGTAGGACGCACAGAAGAGATGATGGGCTTGAAAACAGAAGGAATGACTCCAAATGGTCACAGACAAAAACTCCCAGCTTAAGAGTTAAAACTGTTCTCGGCGTTAGCATAGACCCTGACCCTGCTTCTTCGTCTGCAGCACTCCCTGGTCTCAACCTTAACCCTTGACAAACTCCCAGTCGCACTTGGCCCACACACCTGCAGATCCCAGGGCCTGCTCTGGCCCTTTGCGATTCTTTGCTGAAACCTACTTGCCCAAACAGACCTTTAGTACACCCGGACAGAGATACTTGTGCCCCCTCTAGAGAGCACAATACTGACTCAAACCCCCGTGCCCCACGCTGAGCATGTGGCTATGAATAGGATCTACCATTTCTATGACTTACAAGACCCTCTCTCACACCCCATTACCAATCATTTTCTTAATATCTAAGTGTATTAAGAATTGATATTTCAATGTTTTGTCCTTAATCTGTCTGCTTCTTATATAATTTCTTTGTCTGATTATAACATTTTTTACCAGGATTGTTGTCCTTAAAGTGCATTTCCAGGACACCTGGGTGGCTCAGTTGGTTAAGCGGCTGCCTTCGGCTCAGGTCATGATCCCAGAGTCCTGGGATCGAGTCCCACATCAGGCCTGCTTCTCCCTCTGCCTCTGTCTACCACTCTGTCTGCCTGAGCTCGCTTGCTCTCGCGCTTTCTCTAAAAAATAAATCTTTAAAAAAATAAAAAATTTAAAATTGCATTTCCTTTTTGATAAAAATATTACAGTCTCTTTCAGAGATAAAAAGAAAAGCCAGAATCTACAATTGTTTTTTCAGTTACTTTCTATCCATTTCTCTGCCTAGCCCCAAATCTGAAAGAAGTTATTCAGTCTTTCTGGATTTTCTTTAATGATGTTTAAGAGTCTCATGCAACAAATATTTTATACTTTGATTTTTCTTTATTTAAGGATTTTTTTTTAATTCTGGGGCAAAATGTTCACTACTCACCCATTACTATCATTGAAGTACTCCTGAAAATCTATCCATTTTCCTTATTTCTCTCCTAATGCAATGCCTCCTACTTAATATATATACAAATAATATATAATTAATTCTGTTTTTGAAATTTGACAATTCAGAGGAATAAGTCTACAGAATTGTGTCTAATTCTTAAATAACTCTGCTATCAGTTTGTTGTCTTTTTCTGTAACAGTTTTTTTTAAAGATTTTATTTATTTATTTGTCAGAGAGAGAGGGAGAGAGAGCGAACGAGCACAGGCAGACAGAGTGGCAGGCAGAGGCAGAGGGAGAAGCAGGCTCACTGCCGAGCAAGGAGCCCAATGCGGGACTCGATCCCAGGACGCTGGGATCATGACCTGAGCCGAAGGCAGCCGCTTAACCAACTGAGCCATCCAGGCCTCCCTCTGTAACAGTTTTTATTTCACATTAAGTCTCAGTTATGTGTGTGTATGTCATTGTGAAGTAAGACAGAAAGAGCACAGTTGCTTTCATAAGCATACTTGGGATGATGGCATCATCCAGTTCTTCAGTGATTGTCCCAAATCAGACAAGTCATCAACTAAGTAATCAGAAAAGAAAAGCCGACTGTGTTCAACTAAAGGAAGATTAAAGCTATAATTTAAATCAGCCCCATCATGGTTTCAATCAAACAAGTTCACAATGATTAAAATTAACTTATGCAGGGCGCCTGGGTGGCTCAGTGGGTTAAGCCTCTGCCTTCGGCTCGGGTCATGATCTCAGGGTCCTGGGATCGAGTCCCGCATCGGGCTGTCTGCTCAGCATGGAGCCTGCTTCCTCCTCTCTCTCTCTCCGCCTGCCTCTCTGCCTACTTGTGATCTCTGTCAAATAAATAAATAAAATCTTTTTTAAAAAAATTAACTTCTGCAGATTCATCAAATAAGTCTTTCCAAGTAAGTCTTTTCCAGGTAAAGGAGATGCTGACTACAGCTAACTTCTGTAACAAGAAAAGTTAACTTGACATTTTAATACACGGAAATGAATGAATATGTTGATAGGATGGGACTTTGAGCCAAAACAGAACATATACCTTGTTCAAAAGAATTAAATCCAGCAGATTTAGGGGACTAGGGATGTATCTGAAGAAACTATATAAAATTCACGAAAGGGAAGAAGGTGGGCTTGGGTGGAGATCTAATGGATAAGAATAAAAAATAGTTCCAGAGAGAAGAAGTGATAGTACCTTGAGAATTCAGTACTGGAGGGAGAGAGGGAAGGGGAGGAGAAACAGTGGGGAA